>JAOXNJ010238284.1:0-15590 GCA_028566655.1 Metis holothuriae | reverse complement strand
AGTTCTGAAACAGCTACTGGAACAATAACTGATAGTGATGTAACTATCTCTATTGAAGCACCAGCTGATGTAACAGAAAATGCAACTGAAGTAACATATACACTAAGAGTAGATAAGGCACCTACTGGAAACTTAGATATTACAGTAAATGTAAATGGTACACCAAGAGTAGTAACAATTTTAGGTGGTCAAACAACTGCAACATTTAATGTTGATGTAAGAGCAGATGATGTTCTCTTGCTTTCGAGCTCTGGTAATATCGATATCCTGCTTGACGGCGTAATTAATTTTTGTGAAAAAAAATACCCCCTAGAATAATGGGATATTTTAAATATATTTACCAGTAGAGATACATGAAAAATGGCTTGCGCCATCAGATCTTATATTAACCAAAACGTTTAGCTAAAAACTCCTTAGCTATAACACGATCACTGAATGGGTACTTAACCCCATTAATTTCCTGATAGTTTTCATGCCCCTTCCCAGCAATCAGCACAACATCTCCAGGTTTAGCGTTTTGTATTGCTTGACCTATAGCATCGCGTCGATTAATCACAGGAACGACGCCGTCTCCTTCTATCCCACCAAAAATATCATCAATAATTTGTAGAGGATCTTCAGTGCGAGGATTATCACTCGTGATGATGAGGTGGTCGCTCATTTGCTGAGCAATACGACCCATCAATGGTCTCTTTAAGGGATCTCGATCACCCCCAGCTCCAACGACCGTGATTATTCGATGGTATGGCAATTTAACTAAGGTCGATAACACCTTTTCTAATGCATCAGGAGTATGGGCATAATCAACAATTACATGTACCCCGCCTTGCTGAAAGTGTTCTAAGCGCCCTGCGGCAGTATCGGTTTCCTTTAAGACTTGCAATAATTGATTGGAATCATAACCTAACTCAACCAGACAACTATAGGCTGCTAATGCGTTGTATATCATAAAGTTACCAATGTATGGAAGATATGCAGCCTGGTTATTGAATTGAACCTCCATGTGGTCAGGAAACATTTCTGGTGAACTAAAATGATAGTGATAATTTGAGTCAGTACCGTACTGAACGACCCGAGCCTGTGTATCTTGGGTCATAAACATACCATACCCATCATCGGCGTTAGTACACACAATAGTACCAGCGCCCAAGCCGGCAAAAAAACTTTTTTTTGCTCGAGCATAGGCCTCCATTGTTCCGTGATAATCCAAATGATCTTGGCTCAAGTTCGTAAAAATACCTGCATCAAAGGTAATACCAGCAATACGATCTTGATCTGCTGCATGAGAAGTCACTTCCAGACACACGTGGGTACAACCCTGGCTCAAATACTCAGCCATAACTCGATGTAGTTCTGTGACCTCCAATGAAGACGGTGCTTTGCGATTAATGTTGATACCTAAACCATTAAAATAATCTCCTGCTGTTGATAAGAGGAGGGGCTTTTGCTCTAGAGATAAAAGCATCTGATAGATCAGGGTAGCAACACTTGTCTTACCGTTAGTTCCTGTCACCCCAATAACTGTTAGTTGCTGTGAGGGATGGTCATAGAATACAGAACTCATGTAACCAAGTGCAGATCGAGTATCCTCTACGAGGATGTACGTCACATCAGCACCAAGTGTTTCAGGTAACCTGGTACATACAATCGCATTAACACCTTTTGCGATAGCTTGATCAATAAATTGATGACCATCTATCTGAGTTCCGGAAAGTGCAACGTAAATGGTTCCCCTACCAATATCTTCACGGGTATCCTGAGAAATATTTGTAATATTAATATTGGTATCCCCTATAATATGAAGAATTTCTATATTTTGAAGAATGTCGTTGAGCTTCATAACTAGAAATTAAGCAAACATGCTAAAGGAGACGGATAATATCATTTGCAGTAACCAAGACCATAAGTCCTAAAAGGATGATGAACCCAACACCATTCACCCAATTAACAGCATTCGCAGGAAGTCTTCGCCCAATAAGTGATTCAATAAAAATAATAACAATGCGACCTCCATCAAGTGCTGGGAATGGTAGTGCATTCAATACCGCTAGGTTTAATGATAATAGTGCAGTAAAACTCACAAGATAAACCCAACCGATACTACTAGCTTGCCCAACCGCGCTCACAATACCAACCGGTCCACTTACAGCATTGAGACTTAAACCACCAGTGAGTAACTGCCACAAACCAACAACAATAGCTCCAATTAACATTAAGGTTTTTTGAGCACCATACCAGAGTGCCTCAAAGAATGGTAAGCGTAGAGTACCAACACGATCCAAACCAATACCAACCCCGTAACGGTCAGGAACAAGACCTTCGCTTGGATATAATTCTAATTCAAGGCTCTGGTCATCACGTTTAACTAACACTGAAAGAGGGTTTCCCTCTTGCCCTGTAGTATGTACAAAATCTGAAAACTCCGGAAGACCCTGGTTCTCTACTTGAATGCGATCATTTTGGCCAGATCCATATTCCAAAATAACATCACCTGCTAACAGTCCCCCATCAGCTGCCGGTGAAGCATCTAATACCTGAGTTACCATTAATTCACTATTAGTGAATGTATAGTTTTCGGGGGCTGTAGAAACTGAGCTACGAATACCAAACATGTAGGTAGATGAGAGCAGTACCCATGCCAAAATAATGTTAAAGAGAATCCCCCCAAACATAACTAAAAATTGTTGCCAGCGTGGTTTATACACCAGAGACACCTTCTTCTCACTGCCACTGATCTCTTTTCCACTATCACTTTCTCCAAACAGTCGAACAAAGCCACCGAATGGAATCCAGTTCATGGTAATATCAGTACCTCGCCAATGACCAATACGAAACATTTTTGGAGGATAGCCAAAACCAAATTCATCAACTCGTACTTTAAATGCTTTTGCAAAGAGAAAATGACCAAGCTCGTGAATAAACACTAACACCCCCAGAATAATAATAAAAATCAGAATATTCATACGCGATAATTACACTTTTAAAATATCTGCCTCCTTTGTTTTAAAGGTTTCTTCCAGATTTTTGTTTACTTGGTCAATCATTTTTTGTAAGTCATCTTTGTACCGTTTTTTATCATCTTCTGCATAATCACCCTGTTTTTCACCGTCATCAATAGACTTAAGTCCGTCATGGCGTACATTACGTACTTTTACACGAGCCTGTTCAAGTTTTTCACCAATTAATTTAATGAGTGACTGTTTTGAGTCCTCGGTTAATTGAGGAATGTTCACCCGAACCCCCTGGTCGTGAGAAGAGATAGAAAATGGAAGCTTGCTATCGTAAAGTGCTCGTTCAATATCTTGGATCTGGTTTTTATCCCATGGGCTAATGTTCATGGTTCGTGCATCCTCTAGATTGATTGATGCAATATTTTTAATTGGTTGCATGGAACCATAACTATCTACCATGACCCCATCGAGTAAACTTGGGTTGGCACGTCCTGTAGATATTTGAAGATATTCTTGTTTTAAATATTCTTGAATATCTTTCAGTTGTTCTTCCAATAAATTAAAATCAAATTTCATACATCAAAGTATACGTAGTAATGAGACCAAAGGCAATGGCACGTGATTGAGGATCTATGGTTTAACAAAGAAAATTATTCCGTTTCTAGTTCTGATTCAGGGCTTTCTTCTAAGGAATCAATAGGAAGAAATTTATTCTCCTCAAGGGAAAATACAAGCTCGATAAACTCAGGAATGAGGATGGGTTGGACAGCGATTACAAAACTCTCTTGATTATTCATGCTATCAATTGAAAGCTCTTCGTTTCCTTCTCCTTCAGATACCATAGATTCAGGGTTACTACCTTCTTCAAGAGAATCCTCCATCGCCTCCTGTAAAAGCTGGCGTAATTCCTCATCTATTTGATAAACGTAAATATCCTGACTTTCAAATCCTTGTACTTCAATAAATTGAATATCTTCTTCAGCAAGCTCATTATATTGTTTAGTATCAAGAATAAGTTCTCGGCCCTGTTCAATACGTTCTTCACGTAGCTGTTGAGCAATAAGTTTTGGATAAAATTCCTCTAATTCAGATAACCCTTGGAAGCCTTGATATACTTCCCCATTGACAATAATTGTTGGGTATTGATCTTCAAAATTATAAAGATTTGCAAAGGTATCGATGATGCCAAAATCTAAATCAACATCAAAAGAATAGACGCGAAGTTGAGGAAAACGCTCCTTAAACTCGGTAATAACATATCCCTGTCGAGTACAGGCACTACAATCATTAGCGTAAAAATATAAAAGGGTTTCCGTGTCAATATTACATTTTTGAACAAGTTCTTCGGTAAGAAGATAATCCCTCACCTGTAACAGAGAATAATGTTTTTTAAGCTGAAGGATATTGGCTCCATCACCCTGAGTAGTTTGTGCAAAATCAAGCTTCTCTCCAAGTTCGCCAAGTTCACGAGATAAAAAAGTGTCACCTATAGAATCACAGGGTGCGGTTGCTAATAAATCAAATTGAGTTTCTGTAGCCAGTAGATCTGCAGTAATTCCCCTCCCTAATACGTCTAATTCATTCAATTTCTGGTTATTGAGAAAGTTTACCAGACCGAAAACTCCGAAAAAAATAGCTGTTGTGATAAGAAAAACAATAACATAGGTGCGTCGTGACATGCTGAACATCATAACATGATTTTATTTTCTATAGTGAATTTTTTTGAACTACCATCAAATACTTCTTATTGGAAAGAAGGGTTTTATATTGAAACTAGATCCATATATCCCTATATAAGGGTTCATAAAAGATCACAAATCAAACAAATACTATCTCCATGAAGATTTTTTTGCCCACAAAGCGTTCCAGCTCGACTGAATGAGCCAAATTGGTGATAAAAATGTATACATTAATAACATGTATAAAATATCAATGGTAATCTTACGTTTGTTCCCTACTAAATCACGCCCTAGCCATAGGGTTACAAATAACAAGACAGCTGTAATAAATGAAAATAAATGGAGCTGGGTCACATTAACAAAATACCAATCAATTCCTAATTCTAATGAAGGGCTCCAGCCAACGACCATTACCCTATCAATAAAACGAATCAATGGCATCAGAATGAGGTACATGGTCAAGGGAAAGAGAAATACCGTAATAAACACTCGAAACATGCTCACCGGTAATACAATCATTCCTAGTGTTTTATATTTTGGATTAAATAACATTTCTCTGTAATCAATCACATTTCGTAAAAAACCATAGGTCCAGCGTACACGTTGTTTTATTAAAGGCTTTGCGGTTTTTGGTCCTACGGTATATACGATGGATTTTTCACTATAGGCAATTTTGTATCCATGTTTCTGCATACGTAAAGCAATCTCTGCGTCTTCGGTGTGGTGAGCTTCTTTATAAGGACCAAGCGTATCAAATACCTGCTTACGAAATACCGAAAATGGCCCAGGGGTAATAAATAGAGAGTTCATATGCACAAAACTTTTGCGTCCAAATAAACCAACATCATACTCTGCTTTTTGCGCTCGACGTAGGAAAGAATCAGGTTCAGCAATGAGCATTGAGGGAATGGTTGCCATCACCTCCTTATCAGCGAAAAATTCCATATAGTGTGTGAGCGCATCTTTATCTACCCAAGAATCTGCGTCTAATACCCCAACCAGTTCAGTTTCAATATGTTTTAGAGCGAAGTTAAGTGCTGCAAATTTTGACCCTTCGTTTTCTTTTTGTAGAAGTAACACCTGTGGGTAGTTACGATATTTTTGGAGTGCCTCCCAGGTTCCATCAGTAGATCCATCATCAACAGCCATAATCGTTAGCTTATCTGCTGGGAAATCAAGAGCTAATAGAGAATCAAGGGTACGCTGTACGGTATTCTCTTCGTTGTAACAAGGGACGATAATGGTGGTTGAGAGATAATCACGATCATCTAACTCTTTTTGTTGTGTATACCCCTGCTCTTCACGTTGAAAAAATCCTACGAGCAATAAGATTTCAAAATAGAGTGTTACAAAGAGAAAAAAATAAAGAAAGTATTCCATGTGATTAACATTTGGTCATGACGATTATACCAATGTTGATATAAACGATCGTGTCTGTGCCCCCACAATACCATCAATTTTTAAATTATATTGCGTTTGGAATTGCGCAACTGCCTCGGCGGTTTTTACACCCCAAATCCCATCTTCTACTAATTGTAGATTAAGGTGTTCATTTAAAAACATTTGAAGTTCTTGAATTTCTGTTCCGCGTGAACCAAATGATAACAACCCAGTACCTGATAGCAATTGTGTATAACTATCCGTTGAAACAATAGGCTGCTCATCAGATAGGGTTGGAGTAATTGAAACAGAATCTTGGGAGCTTTCTTCATCTACTACCTGATAGAAACCTGACCCTACCTTATATAATTCTGGATATACGGTCTGGCTCGACGACCCTGGTAAAATAAAATCGTCTTCGGTTAAGTTTGAAATTTGAGTGATAAAACTGAGGATACTAATTTCACCTGGATCAACGCTCAGTACTTGTTGGGTAATGTAATTTCCTGGCTCAATATTGAGAGTTTGTGCCTCCTCATCATCAAAACACAGATCAAAACGACATTGCGGTTGAACATCTTCATTGGTAATTTGAAATAAATGAGAAGTTGTCATACCAGGAATAACATAAAGCGTATCACTATGAATCATTAAATTCACCTGCGGAAACTGGGTTTCCTGAGTGTCAAAATAGGCAAGAGAAAATACTGGCACGCGATTTTGCAAACTTAGGCTAAAAGGTGTGATAACCCCGTAATATCCTTCGTCATCATAGATTGCATCCTCGGTGAGCTCTACATCAATGACATGAAATTCAGTTGAGTGATAAGCTATGTATTGTTCTATCTGTGTTTGAGCCTTCTCAGAGATGAGGTAACCTTTTTGATTCAAATATTCAAGAAGTGTTATTACTTGTGAAGAGCCAAAATTCCTATATTCATAACGAGAGATAATAGGCCCTGTTTCAGATACTGGAGTACCTGTAAGCATCTTAAAGATCTCTGGGATAGTATCTGGATTATACTGCGTAAATTCTGCACTATCTGTTGTTACATACACAAATGAAAAACGTTCTGAAGTCGTTCTGAAACTTGGTGCAAAAAAGAACTCTTGTTCCTCGTTTATGGCGTTGATAAACACAGAATGTTCAGTAGATTTATGAAATGAGTGATTACTTGGCGCAAAACTTTGTACAAACGCCTCACTTGTCTGTGGAGTCAAAAAAAAGATTAAAATAAAAAGAGAAAAAATCACATATCGCATACCATGATAGTTTATCAAATTTTAGACCGAGACCATAGGTTTTAGACATGAGCTATTACTCAAATCTACCTGTCTTACCCCCTACCAAAAAAAGTTTATAGATTATCTCCTGGGTATTTACAAGTAAGTAAAAAAGAAACTACCTATTGTAGCTGTCTCGTATATCTAGACATTATTAGTTTCTTGAAGAAACAATCTTGGCTATTCTTAGAAAATGAGACTTATAATATCTTGCACTTCATCAAAAAAACCTTAGTATGATAGACATCCTGAATTATTAATGTAGAGATTGGATAACCCTTTTGATAGGTAAGGCTATGAACATTGATTATCAAAATACCCAACTCTACCACAGGAACATACAATAGTTATGTCACATACATTAGAACAACTACTTATTAAAGACTCACGTAAACCTCTTGAACTAGGGGAACTCATTGAAGGGAACGTGATTAGCATCCAAGGAACTCGTGTTTATATTGACCTCGTTCCGTATGGTACAGGAATCGTTTACGGAAAAGAGTATCTTTCTGCACGAGATATCATCCGTAATTTAAATGCTGGTGATAGCGTAAGCGCAAAGGTAACCGAACTTGAAAATGAAGACGGATACATCGAGCTCTCTATCCGTGAAGCAAAACAAGCTCTTATTTGGTCAGAGGCCCAAGAAGCAATGGAAGCAAAGACGAAACTTGAACTTGTTGTAAAAGAAGCTAACAAAGGAGGGCTCATGCTCGCTTGGCAAGGAGTCTCTGGTTTCCTTCCTGCATCTCAGCTGAACGCTGAACACTACCCTCACGTTAAAGACGGTGCAAAAGACGCAATCGTTGAAGAGCTTAAAAAACTTATTGGACAAAAACTGAGCGTTACTATCTTGTCAGTGAATCCAAAAGAAGGAAAACTTATTTTTTCTGAAACCGGAGAAAAATCTAATCTACGAGAAAAAGTTGTTCCATCTAAGTATCAGGTTGGAGATATCATCGATTGTGAAGTTACCGGTATTGTTGACTTTGGAATCTTCCTGAAACTCGAAGAGGGTGTTGAAGGGTTGGTACATATTTCTGAAATTGCATGGAGTTTGGTCGAAAATCCTCGAACCCTTTATAACGTGGGAGACAAGGTAAAAGCAAAAATTATTGAGATTAAAGATGGAAAGATTTCATTCTCAATCAAGGCATTGTCAGAAAACCCATGGAAGAGTGTGGCCAGCAAATATGAAGTTGGTCAATCAGTAAGAGGAGTTGTGATTAAACACAATAAACATGGAGCTCTTGTTTCTATTGAACAAGGAGTGGCAGGTCTGGTACATATCTCTGAATTTGAATCAGAACGGGAATTGAAGAGTAGTCTTCAACTCGGTCAGTCCTATGAACTCAGTATCGGCCTGTTTGAACCTCAGGATGAAAAACTTATCCTAAAATTCAAAAACGAAGCATAATAAATAAAACATATTACCTATAAGTAATATGTTTTATTTTTGAAAATAGCATGTTAGGTCATTCAAAAATCATTTTGGTCATAATTTTTATTTCACCTCCTCACTGTAATAAAATAATTTCAAACTCAAGACTTTATGCTATTAACGTGATTCATGGTGTACTCAAGATCATGGGTGAATAATATATGGAGTGCCTCCCCTACTCTAGCGCTAATATCAGTATTTACATCATTGATTTCAGACCTTGTAAAAGACCCAAGTACTGGGGGCTTTATTTGTTGACCATTGTGTACTTGTGCAATACCGATGCGAATACGAATATATTTTTGTGAACCCAAGTGTTGTTCAACTGAACGTAGACCGTTATGTCCCCCATTACCCCTGCTGTATGAAATTTTTATGTGTCCAAAAGGTAAATCTAAATCGTCATGGAGAACGATGAGGTGCGCGTTGTTAAATTCTTTCTCACGTTTTTTAATCGCCCCTACTACCTGTCCTGATTTATTCATAAAGGTATGAGGGAGTAAAAGTTTCATATCAGTGTTAAACACATACAAATCTTGCGTATCTGCGTTTAAATACTTATCAAAAATCCATCCATCTGGGAATAATTCAGTGAGAACATGCGCCCCAACATTGTGGCGCGTGTGAGTATATTTTGAACCTGGATTTTGCAGCCCTATAAGATAGTACATAGCTAAGCCCAGTGTAGTAGTCAGCACAATAAAATCAAGAAAAATCCCATATTTCTCTATATGGGATTTTTTCAAAAATTATGATTCTAATACTTCAATCATCTTTCGATAAGTATCTGGTCCAGCAAGACCATCAGCTGAAAGCCCTTCGGCTTCTTGGAATTCACGAACACGACGAAGTGTTCCTGGCCCATATTCATTATCAACAGTAGACGGCTCATCCAGGTAAGTGTTTAAGAATTCTTGCACCGTTCCTACCCGAGTACCACGACTTCCCTGTCGCATAAAGATATCGTCATTAATCAAATTTTGTAGACGACGTCGAAGATCTTCTTCATCTGCTGAGAGTTCGGTGCTATTTGAATTATCTTGTTCTGTAACATCTTCTACCTGATCATCATTGGTATCATTGTCATCTGATTCGTCTGTTTCTTCGGAATCCTCATCATTATCACCCTCATCAGAATTGATATCAGGATTAACAATAACAACTGGGTTATCCGGAAGATCATCAGATGGCCCTGGTACATCAACCTGTTCTTGATTCTGGTAAGTAATACCTCGATCTAGGGTAGTGAATGCCCAATACCCCGCAAAAGCGAGTAATGCGACCAAAAGAAATGTTGTTAGTTGAAATTTAAATTCATTCATACCCAAAGATTATATCAAATAAAACACAAGGAGAGCAAATGCTTCTTACTCTAAAAATGACATGGTCATCAAAAACCAGAAGAGCTCCTTATTCACCAACCATGCGATGAATTTCTGGAATAATTATTTCCAATCCAGATCCTGGAAAAAAATGACTTTCATCTGGAAAACGTAGTACTGATAATTCCTCACCAAGTTGTTCTCTAAAAAATTCCTCAGCAAAATCAGCATTAACAGGTGGTGCGATCCAATCTTTTTCACCATGAATAATTACAACGGGTTGCACGATATCCCTCCAGATAGCTAGTTGTTTTTGCAATTCATCAGCATGAGTCATCTTTTCAGTATTAGAAAGTCGAATCGTGGTCGGTAATATACTACGTAGTGGTTTCCAATGTAAAATCGGATTAAAGAAAAAGATAACTTCATCTTCGGGTGATATAACACCAGCAAAAGAAATCACCCCGCTAACACGCTCTTGCTCAAGTCCAGCCATAGAGAGAATAATGGGTCCCCCATAACTATGAGAGAGAAGATACGTTGGTTGTTCTTCTGGTACCTCGTGGTAGAGCACTTCAAGAATGTGTTTTGCTTGGTCTGTAATCGAAGTCATCACCTGCCCATAATCTTCTCGACCATATCCAGGACGATCCACAGCAATCATACGAAAACGTTCTCGTAGTGATGGATCTTGCATAAATGCAGAAAAATGTTCTGCAGAACCAGGTGCTCCGTGCACAAACAAAAGTGTTGCCTCATAATCATCTGCTGCTTCTTTGTGAGTATCAAGATAAGTCACCATTCGACCTGATGATGTTTGAAGGTTTTTTGCAATTGGGGCTGGTAATCCTAGCTCTTCAAATTCAGTAACTAATAATTGAGGGTTCATAGGAGCATCAAATATATAGATCATTGAGATCAATCCAGCTAAAACAATAAGGATTAGAAAGCTTAACCACTTTATAATGCGTCTAAGAATTTTCATAACTGCGAGTATAAAAGAATTGTTTTTTAAAACAAGTTTGGTAGTATACGCTGCATATGAATACCCTTATTTCTGTATTACCCATTATACAAGTAGTTGTTTCTGTGCTTTTAATAGTCAGTATTCTTCTACAACAATCTGAAGAATCACTTGGTGGTGCTTTTGGTGGAAGTGACAATATTGATACCATTAAAAACACTCGACGTGGAGCAGACAAATTTTTGTTTCAAGCAAGTATTACCCTTGCAGTAGTATATACAGTCATCTCAATTGCTTTGGTTATTGTCTAAGGTTACACTAGTTAGTCAATGAATAAATTTATACGTACTCATCTATCATCATTACAGCTGCTCATTATCTTAGGAGTTGTTTTTGTTGTTGGAATTCTTCTCTTCCCTTTTTATCAAAGAAACGTGATGACTGAAATTCGCGTCTCTGGTGGAACTCACCATGAAGGAGTTGTGGGAATTCCACGTTTTATTAATCCTGTGCTAGCGCAATCACGAGCCGACCGTGATCTCACTGAGTTGGTGTATAGCTCTCTCCTTCACTATGATGCAGATACAGGAATTGAATATCAATTAGCTGAAGAAGTAAGTATTTCAGAAGATGGGGAAACCTATCTCATTAATCTTGATCCAGAGGCTCGTTTTAGCGACGGTAGTGAGGTACGTGCTGAAGATCTTGTCTTTACCATTGAAAAAATACAAGACCCCCTGATCAAGAGTCCGTATTTAAATGAATGGATTGGAGTAGATGCCGAAACTGTCGGGTCTCATACCGTTCGTTTAAACCTAAATGAATCCTTTCCTGACTTTATTCACCATTTAGATATTGGGATCTTACCCGAACATATCTGGGGCGATGTAAATGCAGATGAATTTGCTTTTCACGAACTTAATATTCACCCTATTGGTTCAGGACCATACCAGGTCACCGGAATTGAATTTAGTAGTCAAGGTATTCCAAACACCTATATTTTAGGAGTTAATCCATACCACCACACAAGTCCATACATTGAGCAATTTATTATTAGAACCTATCGAACCCAAGATGAATTGTTTGCAGCATACGAAAATGGAAATGTAACAGGAATGGTGTTAAACCATCAGGATCGCTACAACTTCACTGACGAGCAGTCATCAGATGAAACAGAGCATATCTTGCCACAACACTTTGGGATATTCTTTAATACTGATAGTAATGAAAATGAACTCACGGGACCGGTTCGAAGAGCTCTCAGTAGTGCAATTGATCGGCAACGTATTGTCGAAGATATCTTTAATGGCCAGGTAAGTATCATTAGTCTACCTGATGGAAGTGATGGTTTTGAATACAATACAGCTCGAGCACGAAGCCTTATTGAATCAGAAGACTGGCGTCAAAACAGTGACGGACTCTACCTTAAATCTATTGATGGCGAAAACACTCCCTTATCATTTAACCTAGCCATCCCAGATGTAACCGTTCTACGTGAAGTTGCGGGATATGTTGCTGAGGACTTACGAGCCATCGGCGTTGTTGTAAATATTCAAGCCTACCCTCCAGACGAACTTACGAATGAGATAATTCGTGCTCGTAACTATGATGCCCTACTCTTTGGGTATCAATCAGAAAAATCCTCTGATTGGTTTGCTTTTTGGCATTCTTCACAAAAAAATGATCCAGGACTTAATGTCAGCATGTTTGATCTAACAGCAACAGATCAATTACTGGAGACGATTCGAGATGGTGAAAATCTGAATCAGACACAACAAGAGTTTATTGATATATGGATCGAGGAAAGCCCTGCTATCTTATTGTATGCACCTCATTTCCGCTATATTAATACCGATGGACCAGAATTACCCTCATCACTTAATGACGGGTCAGATCGATTTATTCGTGTACACCGATGGTATAAGGATACTCGGCATGTATGGAATTTCTTGATTGATGATGAGGACGATCTCCTGACTGAAATAGAGAATTAATTCTATGAGTTCATCTGGACACATCATTCGCATTGAAAAATACCTTGCTGAACAAGGTATTATGTCTCGACGAGAGGCAAAAGGGTTTTTACAAGCTGGTCACATTTTTGTAAATAATAAAAAAGCAAAACCAGGAGACATGATTCATGAAGGTAAAGATTCCATTACCTTAGACTCTCAAGCTAAAAAATTACTTGAAGCCAAGATAACAGTTGCTGTATACAAGCCACGTGGGGTTTTATCATCTCATGATGTTGGTAGTGGAAAGACGGTCTTTGATGTCTTTCCTCAATACAACAAGCTTTCGACTGTTGGTCGTTTAGATAAGGAAAGTGAGGGACTCCTCTTGCTCTCAAACGACGGCCTTGTTACTCGAGCTATCACAGGTAAAGATCACCTCATCGAAAAAGAGTACTACGTCACTGTCCGAGAAGAAGTACTACCCTGGATGATGAAAAAAATGTCAGAAGGAATGGAACTTGAAGATGGATGGACGCTTCCCTGCACCGCAAGTCGTGTCTCCAAAAATGAATTTACTATTGTTTTAAAAGAAGGTCGTAAACATCAAATTCGACGTATGGCCAATGCTTGTAAATTAACGATTGAAAGCCTTAAGCGTATTCGTGTTCATACCATTCGCATCGATGGTATGCTTCCTGGAAATTTCAAGAACGTTGGAACTGAAATATTAGATGAGATAAAAAAGATAGGACTCAAGGGGAGTAACTAAAAACCTCTAGAGCTAGTCTAGAGGAATGTGTGCTTTCTATTCAATAGAAGCGAGAAGTTTTTTATTTATTGATGTTAAGACCTGCTTCAATTGGGTCTTCGATATAGTTATCAATATCAAACGAGAATGGAATTTCTTGCCCGTGAATGCTTGCAACATAGTCACCCGCGCCTAAGCCAAGAACATCAAGCTCAATAGTTCGATCATAAGGCTGTGGTTCGTCTGTACAATCACCATTTTCTTCGACACGTGTAGTTAAATTGACGTATACCGTATTCCCTGAGGTAAGTTGTACTGGATCGTTCAAATAAGTACAAGTGCTTTCAAGGGTACCAGAAACACGTAAAGATTGACCTACTGGAAAACTCTCTGAAGTAAGTAACTCAACCGTATCAATGGCAGCCAAGGGTCCCTGTAGAGGTAAACCATTTTCATCATATTCCCCATCACCATAGCGTTCAGAAAGTGATGCTGAGCTATCTACTAATTCGTTAACCTGTACACCATTTCCACGTGAACTCGTGATAAAAAACCAAACGATCCCCAAAAGAGCTAATATCGCAATAAGCCACCACAACCATGTTAGTGATGGTCGATCAGATTCTTCATGAAGGTCTTTACGAGGAACCATTACCTCTTCCTCCTCTGAGAGATTATTGAGATCTGAATCAACAGCATTAACTGTTGGAGATGTAGGTTGATTATCTTCAGCACCAGGAGTTAACACCTCTTCTACTGCATCATTATTTTTGTTTATTTTTTTGATATCATTCATGATGCTCCTATTATATCACAGGAAATTAAATAAAAGATAAGGAATGTTTTGTTGTTGCTTGATTTGTTCTTGTGTATTAAGATAGCTGCTATGCCATCGTAGCTCAGTTGGTAGAGCGCATCCATGGTAAGGATGAGGTCCCGGGTTCAAGCCCCGGCGTTGGCTCAAAATTTTTATGAAATCAAGAAATAAAAAGAATCACGTACATGTGATTCTTTTTATTTCATTATTTTTTGTGAGAGTTACTTTCCCTCTATCTTGAGAATAAGCGTTGATTGTTTACCATGTGCAGACAAGACTAACTGATGCTCCCCTACCTCTTTAATATGTGGTGCTTCCACAAAAAGATCGTTACGAAAACCAGTAATCTTGTGTTGGTTCGCGGTGGTTTTAATAATTTCCTTAGCACCAATAGCATGATACAAAGACCCCTTTGCACTAACACGCTCATGAATGATCACGGAAAGACCGTCGAGTTTTTCAAGTACTGCAATATCTTGGGCTTTTTGTTGTGCTTGTTTTTGTACAGCTGCCTGCTGTTTAGTAGTGTGGTCGTTTAGAATTTTAGCGGTCGCTTGAACGGCCTTTTTTTGTGGAAACAATGAATTCACTGCGTATCCATCTGCGACCTCAATAATGTCACCTTTTTGACCCAACTTTTTAACTGATTGTAAGAGAAGTACTTTCATAAAATTATTCTATAGTCTCATAAAATTCACGTGAAGAATCAAAGATTTCACGATAATCTTTACGCAACACATCAAGAGCGGTATCCCGTTGATTATCTTCGTCTGGATTATTCTCATTGTAGACAAACCCAATCACACGATCAGGGGTAATTCCCTCATCTTGAATCTGATACCCTAACGGCGTCAACCAACGAGCCACGGTAACCTTCAATGAAGTGTCCTGAGGTAATTGAATCAACTCCTGCACAGAACCTTTACCGTAGGTTTGTTCACCTAATACAATTGCTTTTCCGTGTTCAGCCAATGCTGCTGCTAAAATTTCTGCAGCAGATGCTGAACCGTAGTTTACTAATACCGCCATATCAAATTCATGACCATCTA
>JAOXNJ010238173.1:0-15590 GCA_028566655.1 Metis holothuriae | reverse complement strand
TAGGTTAGGTGAGGTTAGTATAGTCACCGTGATGTATGAGGTTGGCGAATGCACGGTGACGAAAGTCACGCACCCCATTGACGTTGGAGATGGTGTACGACCTGTGGCCGGTGAAGGAGAAGCCCGACCTCGTCCAGGACGCAATCAAGGCCGAGGAAGAAGGCAATAGGGCCAAAAAACGTCGAGGAAACAGAAACAAAGTACATTGATAATGCTGTACAACAAGATTTATGTACTGAACCCTGTGTAAATTGATATTTACATTGATTTGGCTGGCCCTAAATGTCTTTTTTTTTGTAGACATGTAGTTTTAAATTTGTTCTTTTAGCAATTTTGTTGTTTCATATGTTGGTTCATGGGTTTGCACTCTGTTTCAGATCAATGCGCACTACGTTATCGAGCTATTGGAGCAACAAGTGAAGGATAACAGGGAGAGAATTGCAGAATTGGTGAAAGAAAAAGCCAGCCTCAAGGCGCAAAACGATTTGCTACACCAACAGCAACAACAACAGCAACAACAGCAACAACAGCAACAACAACAGCAACAACAACAGCAACAGCAGCAGCAACAACAACAACAACAACAACAACAACAACAGCTACAACAACAACTACAGCAACAGCAACAACAACTACACCAACAACAACAGCTACAACTACAGCTACAACAACAACAACAGCAGCTGCAAAACCAGCTGCTACCACTCCAACAACAGCTGCTACAACAACAGCAACAACATGATCAGCAGCTACAACAGCTTCAACAACAACTGCACCAAGCCTACTATGAATTACGACGACATGGACTCCTTCGACAGCCGAATGGAGGATTTCGGCAGTAACGATCGACGACAACAACGACAATTACAACAATAACAACAACGTGCAATAGTTGCTGAAAACTCGCTTTAATAATTAATTTTCGATCTTCTAAGCCCTAGATGAAGCCAAACTTCCTCAATTACTCTGACACGGTTCCGAAGGCACTTCAATCCTACTCACCGCAGGTCATTGCAACTGAGATCGAGTTATCTGCTGAATTCCGATGCTCTTATTACGAGAGTACGAGTAATACGAAAATTTCGTATTACGAAATGTGTTTCCAAGTAGTTCGTGTGGTCAATGAATGATCGAATCAAACTTTTTCTTACACTAGATCTCTTTTGCACTACTACCTCATAGTTCGAGTAAAGTAGTTCGATACATTCGAACCTCACCTCATAGGTTCTACCTCATAGTTCGATGCATAGAATTCCCAATTTTGAGACTGAAATGTTTAAAAACGACTGGAAAACGACGCGAATACGAGTTTTACATGCATTTTTTGAATGACGTTGAAAAGAAGCAAATAAATGACTTTCTCGAATAACAAACAATTAAGTTCATATTTATTTCATTTGTCGCTTATCTTAACTCTTTAAACAAAACAATGACAAGCGATGACGTAATCAATCGACAGCTGAAATAGCGCGCGACAGCTGACACCGACAGACGCCTTTGCTTCACTCGCTTGTTGTCATCAACAGTCATCAACATCGTTCCAAGGTCGATTTCTCTTTCAAAATTTACCTAAATTCTATCTCTTTTTATTATTTTTTATTCAAATGTGCTTTTCCTTCATGAAAATTGACATTGTTTCGTTATTTTCCTTTCTAGATGAACGACGATCTGTGCTTGAAGTGGAACGACCACCGTCCCACGTTCCTGCGCACCCTGTCGCAGCTGTGCCTGTCGGATCGTTTGACGGACGTGTTGATATCCTGTGGCCAGACGCACTTCCCCGCCCACAAGCTGGTGCTCACCGTGTGCTCCGACTACTTCGCCGACCTCTTCGAGTCCAACCCGCACCTGGAGGCGCCCGGCGTCAGGACCGTCGTCTGCCTCAAGGACGTGGACCCCGTCAACATGGAGAGGCTGCTCGCCTACATGTACTGCGGAGAGGTCACGGTCCAAGAGCAAGAACTCGTCTCCTTTTTGGCCCTAGCAAAAAATCTCCTCGTCAAAGGTCAACATCGGCCAGATCAATATGCAAATTTTGGCTTCTTTTTGTCACATTTTCTATCGATTATTGGCTTCTTTTCAGGTCTGGCCTTGCCCGAAGTCCAGAACGGGGACAATTCGGATCTGCTTGCCACGCCTGTTCAAAATGAAGTTGTAAGACCTGCTATCACTGGTAGGAAGAAGCGAAAGAGAGATGATAATTCTATCCTGACTAAGCCAACAGTCGAGAGTGGATCCATCAAAACTGAGCTGGTTCAACAGGTCGAAGACGAAATGGACGACGACAATATTGATGGTGGAATTGCTCCTTCCACGTCGACCAACAAAAAAAATGAGGCTTCTGAGAAGAATACGCCTGATAACAATGATTCGCAGCCGATACAAGAAGCCACAGTGAGAGCTGAGATGGATGAGGGCCACAATAGTTTGACTGCCAATCAAGAAATGTATTTGGAAGAGGAAGAGCCTGAGGATTTCATGGTATTGAAAATAGATGTTTTAAAGCCCCTTTTCTGCGTATTTTTTTGCTTTTTTTAGGGTTCGTTTTTAGTTTAAGATTGCTTTTTTCTTCCCAGGGCGCGACTGCTCCCTATCGGACCATAAGTGGTCGTCTCCAGAACTCGAAGCTGTACGTGAGCGAGGGTCATATGTATTTCAACCGAAGCACTCAGCCAAAGGGAAAAAGGGGGAGGCCCAAATGGTATTTGCGTTGTCGTCATCGTACCTGCAAAGGAAGTGCTGTTCTTTGGGACGACACGGACATGCTGACCACGACGAGACCTCACACCTGCGGTGACGACGACACGAGCGTCTCCGCCGTGGAGGCCAAGGAGGAGATGAAGAGGAAGTGTTATGCCACTTCAGACAGTATTAAAGACATTTTCGATGCCGCCATTGCAGCTAGGCCAGAGAGCGCCTATCATCTCACCTATGAAGCCATGGTTCCGAACTTGAGACGTTGGAGAAGCAAGGCACTGGAAGGCTTGATGAATGACAGCCAGTAAGAATACGAAGTTGCTAATCTAAGCCACTAGCTCTCTTTGAACTCATGTTTTGGCGGTTTCAGAAAAGGCCTTTTCTTGTAAGCAAAATATCCTCGGACGAGACACCTTATTCAAGTACGCATCTTTTCATTCCTGTGTGTGAATACGAGCCAGAAAAAAGGTCATACAGGTGTATGAAAGCTGCTACACTTTTCTCCGAACAATGCCAGGCTTCTTTATGTATTTGGTCATATGAGGAGTGATTCATTTCGAGGTGTCTGGAAAAATGAATGGATTTGGAAGTGCTCGGAATGCTTGGTCCTCCCATTCATTGAGAAATGTGGAATCATAGGTCAGCAATCATAACACTTTCTCTCTAGACACGAGGTTGAGTGGTCAAGACTGAGGCAATTCTTGCGCATACTGGGTCGAAAAGAAGAGTAAAAACTCTATTTCAACTGACCACTCGAGGAAAGAACAATGGAATTTACAGATAAGAGCCTTGTTATTTAAAGTGTTTCTCTTCCATTTAGTTATCTTCTTAGTGAATGTTGAGTGATGCCTAGACAAGAGGCTCATTGTGGCTTCTTTGGGCGTTGGGCACGGGAAAGTTTGCGTCTGGCATTCCTTCACTCACTCGATCCCGCTGCTCCTTGCAAACATTCCGACACAGTTGAGTCTCGCCAAACCACACCAAAATCATTATAAATCGTTTCTTATGCAGTACATTGTATGGTGTTCGTTCTCAAAATTGAGATTTCACTGTGTCGCTGTGTGCCCTGAGGCCCCCAGAATGTAGGTGAGGCTGGCCGGCGCTCGGAAGGCGCACCCGGACCGACAACTGCATTCCGAAACACAGTTCATCTTGTCGAGGTGTCCCAACCACTTCGACTCAACAATATCACTTCCAAGCAAATCCAACACCTTATTATAAATACTTCTTTTACTGAGATTTTCCTCTATTTTGTCACCTTTCCTTCACTTTTGGAGGCGATCCTGAGTCTTTATTGGGGACTACAAATCCCTCTTCTGGCAACCTTTCTTTGACAGGCAAGTCCTTTCTTTACTACTATTGTAATTTATCATTTACAATATTTGCATAAAATTTTGATATTTTAAGGCCATTTTCTTTCGATTTTTTAGAGAACGTTATAAGAAGTTTGTGTTTGTTGTCATGTGCACGAAATGTTGAGCCTTATTTATTGATGTCACGGTGACTTGGGACCGGTTGAAGGCTTAGATGATCTTTTTTTGCCTGGACATTCTATCTTGTAATAACTCGTTTAAAGAAAATGCATAGTTGGTTCTTAGATGTGCACAATAGATGCTTAATAGTTCCTTTATATGAAAAGATATCTCAGAGTTGCTGATTCCCTCCTTAAAAATGCTGAAATCACCAGCTCTTCCTCATTGAAAAGACAAGAAAAAAGAGGAAAAAGTCCTGACTGCAAGTAATTTCATTACTTACATTTTCTATGGAGATTACTTTTGGTAGTTGAGACAGAGATTTGTAGCCAAATTTCACCTTTCTCATGCAAATATAAACTGTTATTTACTACTTAGCTTCTGCAATGTACTAAAATTGCGACTATTTACTAATACAAGTACTGCTTCTTGTATCTAGTGAGTATCCAGCAATTTGTTTTGTGTAGCCATTGTTGGTTGCTTGTTGTTGTGAGAAAGTGAAAGGGCGAGTTGTCCGCACCTCAGGAATGAGAGCATCCATCGATCTTCTAACGGTGCAGCCACCAATCAATCAATCAATCAATCAATCAGTGTGGCCCAGCTTACTTAATGGGCTTGATTGTTGCTCATGATGAGGGTCAATTACAAAGACGATTTTGCAATCATTAAAGGCAAATCAATCAATCAATCAATCGATTAATCGATCGATCGATCAATCAATCAATCAATCAATCAATCAATGGACATATTCATTCTATCCTCAAACACTGTTATAGCTACGCAGATTAGATTTCGACGCCCACTCAGGTCACTACTACAGTAATAAGTGGGCCACGTCAACTCACTGACACTCAAATTGCTTGTGTCATCGTCTTTCTTCTCTCATGTCTTGTATACTATTACTCCTTTTTAAATAAAAATAATAGTAAATAATTTTTTTTTACTCATAAAAAAGAAGTTGTTGGTTGTAATTGTTGCCTTGTCTCCACTTTTAGGGCCCAAAACCCAAGAAAATTGTGGGCGTATCCCTTCTTCTTTATACACACTAGGTACTCATTACTTCTACATACTGTGTTTCTCCTCAATACTATTACTACTAATGGTAAGGGAATTTTTTGTTATATTTCTACTTCAGAACTTGAGTGGGCCCCAATTACTCTGCCACTTCTCTCTTTCACCGTCTTTTACTAGCTCAATATAGTATACATATAATTTAATGTACTGTGTGCAGTACTTGAGGTATCAATATAATGAAGAGAAAATTTAAAAATTACAAAAAATTTGGTAAAATAAACTTAGAAATAGTTGTTTAAAAATGACAAAATTTCATCAGAATACAAGTATTTGGTATCTAGGTAGTACATTGTTTAGTGTAAATGTTTTCCCAAGATTTTGAGGATAAATTCTTGATGACGCAAGATCAAATAGAAAGTAGTTTAAAAAACTTTAGATAATAGTCGTTCAAATACTTTTTGTTGTAGTCGTTTCTATAAAAAGTAGTCGTTTATTGTAGTAGTCGTTTATTGAAGTAGTCGTTTAATGCTGTAATGTCGTTAGAGCTACGAGTTTGACGTGAGTCACGTGCCAGCGTTGGGCGTCGTCACGAGAATGCGGTCACTTCACGAAGTCAGTAGTCGCAAAAATACCATCACTTTTTAGTCGTTAGACAAAGCCAGTAGTCGCAGAAGCATTTTCTATCTACTACCTTTAGTCGTTGATCGAAGTCGTTAGCAGTTAGTTGATCGGAAGGCAAGAGTCAACCAGTCTTTCATTACAGTGACATTCCGATCATTGTTCTGTACTAAAGTGCATTGAAAAGTAATTGTACATACTACAATGAATCAGTAATAAAAGATTGTTAACAGTAGTAAAAGTTATTAAATAAAAAGTGTTACCTATATAAAAGTGGTCCAGAATGGATTGCAGTAACTGGCTGTGCACTGTGGATGGTCATGAGAGAAATCTGAGAGAGAGTGACTATCTCCTCCTTTTTAAACTCAAACCATAATATAATATGTTGTTCTTTAAATTTTTTTGTTATATAAAGATAAAAGATAAGAAGTAGTAGAAGAAATGTGTTTAATAGATGTTCCTTTTTAGTGGTAGAAGTGATTTGGTGATGGCCAGAAATTGCGGTAACAGCCTTTTGGAACAGGTGTCTCTGAGAAACTACCCTAATAATAATCTAATTTCTTAGTACATACTACAATAGTTGAAAGAAAAATTGTTACATAGAGCAAATAAAGAGTTCTGTTCTTACTTTATAAAGCAATTTCTTCAGAGAACACTTAATCATAATGTTTTAATAGTACTTTAAGAAAGTAAAAAAGTGACGTTTTTCATATACGTACATTTTTCTCAGCTTTTTTTCTAGTATGTACATTATGTACTAACTCACTCATGATGGACGAGCCCATTATGTCTTTTGTACTGACTATTAATAGTACTGTACAGTAGTAGAAGTATATATAGTATACATTCATAAGTGCATAATGAAGTTGTGTGCATGCGTGTTCAGGGCATTTCTGCATGAAGTCATTGAGGCCACACTCACTTCAAAGTCCCATTACAAACACACTATCCTACCTTCATTACTCTCTATGTACTTCAATATACTGCAGTACTTCTTATTAGTACTTCTTATTATTACCTCTTATTACTGCTTCTTATTATTGCTTCATTATAGTACATACTTCATATAATGAAAAGAGTATATGTAGTAAAAGAGAAGCATGAATGCACTCACGACCAGCTCCAAGAAACAGATTATGTACCAATAATGACGGTACGCATTGCCAAGCTAGGTGTACATTATATAAGTACTAAAAAGTTCAATATTTTACAATGGGTCAACTCAATATTCGTTGGGTTTTAAGATACTTTTCCCCCAAAGAAGCCCAACTTTTATGGCTAATGGGGAATGAACAAGACATTTTTTGCAGTAAAGAAAAGAGTAAAACTTCCATTTTAGTACATGTATATGCACTTCTAAGGAAAACTTTTCTTTATACGTGAATAAAGAAAGTACTACACAAAGTGTATTGGAAATGCAAAAGAGTTAATAATATAGTAGTAGTAATAATTTGTAGAGAGTAATGTAGTATTAGTCTTGTCTACAATCAAATCGATCTCTCTTGCTCATTGACCCCTGAATTGCTCAGGAATGCGAACCCTACTCACTAAATAAATAGGAAAAACCCTTCAGTTCCTCAATATTTCGTATTTTGAACCATGTGTTCTAAAGCACATGGATTTATCAAGGAATGTTTGTTATCAAACAGGCGAATCTAAACACTCCAAAAGGAGATTTGGCATCAACAACAATGATAATCCTAAGTACTAAAGGGCCTAAAGGGCATTAGCGAGCAAGTATTATGTATGCAAGCCACACTTGTTTTTGGTGGCTACGTGGGGGGTCGATCCGACTCTCTTTCTCTTTGTCTTTCTCGATGTCATCAGGGGCCTTCTTAGTCATTCAACTACGAGTGCTAGCAATAGCAGTTAATAAGAAGAAGTAGTTGTAGTAGTAGTTAAAGAGAAGTAGTTGTAGTAGTAGTTAAAGAGAAGTAGTTGTAGTAGTTAAAGAGAAGTAGTAGTTGTTGTAGTAGTTAAAGAGAAGTAGTAGTAGCAGTTAAAAAGAAGTAGTAGTAGTTGTAGTAGTAGTTAAAGAGTAGTAGTTGTAGTAGTTAAGGAGAAGTAGTTGTTGTAGTAGTAGTTAAAGAGAAGTAGTAGTTGTTGTGGTTAAAAAGAAGTAGTAGTAGTTGTAGTAGTTAGTAAAAAGTAGTAGTTGTAGTAGCAGTTAAAGAGAAGTAGTACTTGTAGTAGTAGTTAAGGAGAAGTAGTTGTAGTAGTTAAAAAGTAGTAGTAGTAGCTGTAGTATTTAGTAAAAAGTAGTAGTTGTAGTAGCAGTTAAAGAGAAGTAGTTGTAGTATGTAGTTAAAAAGAAGTGGTAGTTGTTGTAGTAGTAGTTAAAGAGAAGTAGTAGTTGTTGTGGTTAAAAAGAAGTAGTAGTAGTTGTAGTAGTTAAAGAGAAATAGTAGTAGCAGTTAATAAGATGAAGTAGTTGTAGTAGCAGTAGCAGTTAAAGAGAAGTAGTAGTTGCAGTAGTAGTTAAAGAGTAGTAGTTGTAGTAGTTAAAAAGAAGTAGTAGTAGTTGTAGTAGTTAAAAAGAAGTAGTAGTAGTTGTAGTAGTTAGTAAAAAGTAGTAGTTGTAGTAGCAGTTAAAGAGAAGAAGTAGTTGTAGTAGTTAAAAAGAAGTAGTAGTTGTAGCAGTAGTTAAAGAGAAGTAGTAGTTGTTGTGGTTAAAAAGAAGTAGTAGTAGTTGTAGTAGTTAGTAAAAAGTAGTAGTAGCAGTAGCAGTTAAAGAGAAGTAGTAGTTGTAGTAGTAGTTAAGGAGAAGTAGTTGTAGTAGTAGTTAAAGAGAAGTAGTGTTAAAAAGAAGAAGTAGTTGTAGTAGTAGTTAAAGAGAAGTAGTAGTTGTTGTGGTTAAAAAGAAGTAGTTGTAGTAGCAGTAGCAGTTAAAAAGAAGAAATAGTTTAGTCAGAAGGAGGTAGCAATAACAGTTAGGGAGAAGTGGCCATAATAATCATATTTAGTCTCTAGAAGTAGAAGTAGCTGTTGTTATAGAGCAGAAGTATGTAGTCGTTTTAGGTAGAAGTAGAAACAAAAGTAGTTGTAGCAGTAAAGTAGTAAAGTAGAAGTCGTATTAGCATTAAAATGTAACACTATATGTAGCAGTAGTAATAGAAGAACACGAAATAATACTACAAGTGGTTCCCATCAAAGCATTCACACCTGATCCAACTATCCCAATAAACAATCTGAGCAGTCATTACTACATATAAATGCATTTGATTAGTGCAGAAATTTGTTTTTACAAATGTTAATGTAATATTTGTATTTGGCCAAGTGTTAAATATGCATATTTTGCTTGTCTCTCTCTTGAATTTGGCATGAATCCCGGCATGGGGTCGTTTCGCCTCATGAATGAGGATTAGCATCGCTGCCCACTTTGGACCCAAAGAGAGAGAGAAAGGCACAGAGTGAGAAATGATGTCGGAATGCAAATCAGTCTTACACATAAAAGCTACAACAAATAGTACATAAAGTAATATTGAACATTCTAAGTTCATTCTAAGAGAAAGAAAGGAATTTATCTTATAAAGAAGTATTACTATTACTATTATTGTCTCTTAATGCACTATAGAGCTTTAAAAGTCCTTCTTTTCTTCTAGTACAATGACTTTTTGCCTAAACCGGATATTATGAATGACTAGTGCGACTTCAGACAATCTCTCATTTTTTTTTGTTGGCGTTAAGGAAGGCCGAATTTGCAGATTCATACTTTAAAGAGTCATTACTTACTCGTACCTACGTTATTCGTGTCTCTTTGTTTAAGTCACCTACAATACTTCTTTACGTACTTCTTATCAAAACTTGTTACTTTTGCCCAAACAACTCGCTCGACCTTTTTGGACCCTCTTATAGCACCATTAACTAAAAGTGTTTTTTAGTAGAAATGTCATTTTTTATCATTTTTTCATTATTCTCTTATTTCTTCTTGTTCTTAATAGATCAAAGTTGCTTTTTTGTTGTGAGTTCGTTAAGTCAGAGCCATTAGGAGCCATTCTGATTGTTTTGTTTGTCCAGAGTTCCTTCTGGCGTGGAGAATAATCTCTCAGAGACTCTAAACACTAATATACCGTCATATCTGACTACCATGATAACCTTTCCTACTACTTTTTGTTGCTACTGTTTCTTCTACTTCTTCTGCTAATAATACTTCTTCTACTACTACTCCTTCCTCTACTTCTTCTACATGTTCCCACTTTTTCTCAATACTGCTACTACATATTTCTACTACTAAAGAACCTACTATAACAACTTTGAGAATGGCTGGCATTCCTTCCCCCCTTGTCTCATCCTGTACTACTTATAAATCTACTACTACTACTACTACCACAAATCTGCTACTACCACTACTACTACTACTACTACTACTACTACTACTACTATTACTACTACTATTACTACTACTACTACTACTACTACTACTACCACAAATCTGCTACTACCACCACTACTACTACTACTACTACTATTACTACTACTACCACCACCACTACTACTACTACTACTACTACTACTACTACTACTACTACTACTACTATTACGACTACTACTACTATTACTACTACTACTACTTCAAATCTGCTACTACCACTACTACTACTACTGTTAGTTTCTCATTCAGTCGGAGTTGTGAATGAATGTCGAAGAAGAAGAAATGTGGATTGTGGTCAGCATTTAGCTCGATGTGCAGAATCCAGTAGCATTTCATAAAAAGTAGCAGCTAGTGTGGAAAGATCGTGGGAGAGAAAGCGAGAGTCTTTGCAACGGCCAGTTGGCCACAGAACTGTCGATCGTTAAAGTCGCCGACAAACCAACGTCTTCAATTCCAGAGATCCACATTACTGTTTCCAGAACAGTTAAATACATTTCTCAATACTTATAGTTATATGAAATGACCAAAAGATTTACCGTTATTAGTTGCAACGTCATTAACTAAGCAACAGACAGACATTATTTATCTAAATTTGCTCTCTATCTCTTAATAAAATTGTTATTTAAAGTTATTGTAGTTTTTAGAGTGCATTTAGTTAACGCATTCCTGAGATTGTAATGGATCTTTTTATAGGTACGGTCTAAAAGTGCTTTAAAAATGGCTTGGAAAGAGTCGCATATTGACTGGGGGACGTTGAGGTTGTGCTAGTTGGCGTCCGCCCACACGTTGTTGGGGTCGCCCACGTTGTCGTTGACGATGGCCTCGGGCAGGATGGAGAGAGTCGCGTAATTGAAAAGTGAGAGAGAGATCTCTGCCATTGATGGATCGACACAACTTAGAGAAAACAACAAGCAAGACTTGGGTGGCCCCAACTTATGCCTAGCTATCGATAAATACATTATTCAATACATTAGTTTACTTCTATTACTCACATTACTATTACTTCTATTACTCATTGTATTATAGTTATAGATAGTTAAAGTGCTCAATAATCGTTGTAGTACATGTATTGGTGATGCCACCCACCATGCCAACACTGCCAAAAACCCGCCTTCCCTTGCTTCGCCAGCCAAGATTATTGAGTTTAACAATGTAAGAGTACTTACTTTGGCCTTTTTAGAATGCAGCTTTTTTTACTTTAAAAATTTAAATTTACTTTAGTATGTACTGTAAATTACGTACACTAAAGTAAAGAAAGCAATATAATAAGTGAAAGGGGATTCTCATTCATTACTATACTATTTTGCTTAATGTGTGACCCTTCTTAGTGAGAAAAAAGTGGGCAGAATTGACGATTTTTACACTATTTGGACTGGACACATGTTAGTCTAAACAACATTTAAAGTTTGATCTTTAACCAAAAAAAACCTCTAAACAACCACTTTTACTTAAAATACTTGTAGTAACATTGTATTAAAAAAACTTTTTTATTGTTCAACCACGATTTCTTCTCTCTCTCTCTTTTTTCTTCTTACCCTCATCCAAGATGCTTGTCTCTCTCTGCCCCGACTCTCAACTAAACTTACGAGCCACAGTACATATTGGAAAATCTCGTTTTTCTTCTTGTGCCCTCCTCCCACCCCTTTTTTTTCTTGCTACGGCTGACCCACTCAACCACTCTGGTATGTAACTATTTATACAAAAAACCTTTACATAAGGTTCATCGTATTATAAGAAGAATTTCTCTACACATTTATATGTACATTTCCTGTGGTTTTGAACATTTCTTGAGTACTTTTTTGCCCTCGGGCCATGCTCTGACCGACAATCAGAGTCTGGTATGTATGCAGTTCTGACCATTCATGTCTTGCCCTCAGGCATGTGCGTGTCTTTCCACCCACTTCTTTTGGGCAATGTTTTGTGGACACAAACAAAACAACTGATAAACAACTCTCATACCTATGTAGAACACATTTTTACTTGTACTAAAATGATAATATGTAAATATTGTGTAAATGTTGTAACTATTGATACATTGATGTCTTTTTAACTATTCTAGTGCTTTGTATATTACTCAAATATGAAACAATTTTCAATACACTTTTTACATCAAATACATTATTTTGTATTTACTACATACAATGTTATGTACTTCTTTTCTTACAAGTACTCCTTTATACTGCTTTATGCACTTACATGGTCTTTTTCAAGTACTCCACCAAGTACTTTTGAAGATTGTCCCAGAAGTAGAAGCACTTCCACTAATACTTCATAGTAGTTGTATGTTATTTGTTAGTAGTGAATGTGGACTGCATGGTCGAGGGGCGACGGTGAAAGTGGGCGGCGTCCCTACAACCAACTCATGCACTACCAACTTATACTCTACTGCATATTTACTACTACAACTACTCTAAAGTACTTCTACTAGTACGTATTAAAAGTGAGGAATGTCTAAAAGTGGTGCTTTTAGTGGCTCAAACGACATACGTAAACTGCTATTGTTGGCCACCAACATTGCCTCTGGGCCCTCCCAATACAAAACTGTTTAACAGTACTACTCGACTCTATTTAACAGTCACCTGCAAATGGACAGACAGGCCGAAAACCAAACAGTCTTGTTTGCAGTCACTAATAGCGTTCTTGGTTTCAACTCCATTTTAAGACCAGGGCCCAAGTAAAAGCAAAGATTAGAGTAGGGACGTGAGACGGGCAACAATTCTCACTTTTATGTATCTATGCTTTTTTCCTCGTAACTTTTATATAAAGTTACGAGTAATCTTACTTGGAAAATGTACAGTAAAAATGTCGGTTTTATGTCAAACTATTTATTATTACTTTCAAAAATAATGTACTTTCAATAAAAGATTTATTGAACTCTATTCCAGATGGCCTCTGGGCCCACACACCTGCTTGTCTCATCTCACCTCTAAAAAGAAATCCCCAAATTCAGAGCAACAAGTACATTATCGTCGTACAAGTTCATCGTCTTCTCCTCGGCCTCGTCCCGCACCAGCATGTTGTCGGCCCTGTGCCCCAGCTGGCGGTTGTTGCCGTTGCTGCTCTTGTTGTGGCCGGACTTGATGATGTCGCAGTCGTCGAACGAGTTGTGGCAGACGGAGCGTCCCTCGGACATGGCCCGCATCTCCTCGTTGGAGGTGATGTGCGGCAAGCAGCACATGGAGGTCTCCTTGACCTTCGACAGGGCCTTCAACGGGCTCGTCTTCAGCAAGGGGGCCGTGGACAGATACGAGTGCATTTATGTCAAGCCCCAAAGCAACTCGCAAGAATACAAGTTCAACATTTACTACGACCGCTGTGCCACGAAGCCCGACTTGAACGGCAGATTTTACGAGAACAACATCGTGGTCCAGTATGACAGAGATCTAATAGAGGTTTGGGATGAGGCCAAACGACTCAGATGCGAATGGTACAACGATTACGAGCGAGGAGTCACCAAACCGCCAATAAGAGTTGCCGATCTCGATGTGATCGAGCTCAATTTCAGGGGGGATAATGTCGATTGTTGGATGGAAATTCAACAGGGCAAAGGACCTTGGGCAAGTCCTGTTCAGGGCATTGTCCCACTTGGAACCACCCTCACCATGGTTGTCGGCATCGATGACAAACAGGGTGAGTTCTTTTTTTTTAAACATTTTTTGATATATATTTTTTAATTTGATATTATTTTGAGCTTCATTTCAGCTTCATTTCAGCCTGATAATGTGCAAATACTGTAGTTAGTTACTATAGAAAGGAGGGAAATTTGGTCGTGATTTCATTGCCTTTTCTACCTACTATATATGGACCTAGTGCAGAAAATTGAGGAAAGAGAGAGATCCAAAAAAAAACCTTTTTTGGTACAGTAATGCACCTTCTAAGTAGTGCAATAGTACTGCAATCACCAAATTGGGCTGATTCAAGTCGAATATAATAGCTCTCATTTACTACTCTACTACATACATGAAGTAAAGAGAATATAGGTATAGTAAATGTACGTGGGTTAAGTTTGGCTTGGAATGAAGAACAGACAGGAAGTAGAGTAGGGCTCGCGTGTCTGCAGTCAAGACTCATCAGAACACATCCTTCCACATATATCATACTCTCTTAGTTGTAATGCAGAAGTAGCAGAAGTAGTAGCATTAGTTAGAGTAGTAGAAGCAGTATGTAGAAGAAGTAGTAGTAGTACTAAAAGTAGAAGAAGTTGTAGTAGAAGCAGTAGAAGTAAAAGTAGTAGTAGTAGAAGAAGCAGTAGTAGTAGTAGTAGAAGAAGTAATAGTAGTAGTAGAAGAAGTAGAAGTAGTAGTAGAAGAAGTAGAAAAAGTAGTAGTGGAAGCAGTAGAAGTAAAAGTAGTAGTAGTAGAGAAGTAGAAGAAGTTGTAGTAGGAGAAGTAGTAGTAGTTAGAGTAGTAAGAGCAGTAGTTAGAATAGTAGAAGTCAAAGTTAGAGTAGTAGAAGAAGTAGTAGTAGTAGTAGAAGAAGTAGAAGTAGGAGAATTAGTAGTACAGTAGTTAGAGTAGTAAGAGCAGTAGTTAGAGTAGTAGAAGTAAAAGTTAGAGTAGTAGAAGTAAAAGTTAGAGTAATAGAAGAAGTAATAGTAGTAATAGTAATAGTAATAGAAGTAAAAGTAGTAGTAGTAGAAGAAGTAGTAGAAGCAGTAGAAGTACTCGTAGCAGTTCATTAGTGGTTGTACTGGTCGTTATATGTAGGCGTGTGGCAATGAGAGCTCTAGTACTTCTTTTTTTTCTGGGTCGTTCCCTACGCAAGTTCACACGAGATGACTCTTTTCCAAGAACATTACGAGTACGCTCGTATGTCTTTGTGTCGTAGACCTTTAATGAAGACGAACGTCTTCAACAAAAGTCTTCAAAATGTTCTAGCTAAAAAAGTCCTTTAGTCAACTTCCTAACGAACGACTAAAGTCTAAAGTCTAACGACTTTGGTGACTAGCTCGTCATTCGACTTTCACCGCAATCAATGAGGATTCTTAGGGCAATCAAAGCCATATTACTAACTCCTATGTAGTCTCATTACTTCAGTATGTACTACTTTAGTCACTTTACTGCTAATGTTGTAGTTGAAATGGAGGCGATTTTCAGTGCTTCGTCATCATCAATGTCTTATTGGTACTTCTACTAATTTTATTGCCTTTTCTTCTCCTTCTACTACTACTTTTACAAAGAAGACATATATATAAAGAGTATAATTTCCTGATTTGGTCTTCGATCAAGACTTTCTTAGCCGACTTTTCGATCCCTCAAATCTTTTGGTCAGTGAAAGGAGGCATCATTAGAGAGTAGGTAAGTAGTAGGTAATCAATCAATCAATCAATCAATGACTCCATTCATGACTTCTCTTTGTACTTCTACTACTACAACAACATATAATACCAAGTAGCTTAATAATATCGTTTTTTGACC
>JAOXNJ010238172.1:4220-24228 GCA_028566655.1 Metis holothuriae | reverse complement strand
GAGGACATAAGTCGAGAGGAGGCGAAGGGAATGAAGCCTAATCAACGGAAAATAGGCAAGAAAAGCGACATTTTTACTAATTAATTTATGCTTTCCCCCCATATTCTGCATTTATCAGTATAAAAAGAATTTTTTTTTCTCTCTGACTGAATTTGTTGGTAGACACACAGAAGAAAAAGTCTTGGTCACGTTGATCACTCACAACCAACTTGCTTCTCCCCCAAAAGGCGATAAGAGAGCTGCCAAGAAAGCCGACCGCACATCCCTTTTTTTGCCACTTTCTATAAAGTACGTGCTAATACTGGAAGCACATACTACATATCATCACACAATACTAATACTTTAAGTAAATTGACATGTAGTAGCTAGTCACTCATAAGAAGCAGCACTGAAAGCTATCTGTTCAGGCTTCACTGAGCATTTGGCAGACCGACCAAGCAAACAAAATGCATAGAATCACCACTAACTTGCACTCTGATGACTGTTAGGACCCGCCTTTTCTTTGCATCTGTTGCTAAAAAGGTTTTCTTGAGTGCCTCAACTGCTTTCCAGAGCTCTAAAACAAATATTATCTGATCGAGCCTGAGTGCAAATGCACACAGGTGCAAATGAGTCACGTGCTCTTGCCTTCGAACATGGACAAAGGAAAAGGGGCAATTTTTGTTAATATCATCTTTAATGACAATTACTTCGTTCTTAACTGTTTATTGGAATGGATTTGATGAGATTGCAGTATATTTTAAATACTTTATTTATGGCTATTTCTAGGAAACGAGGCTCATGCGGATTGTCGACGGAGGTCAACCTTCGCTCCCCACCAACTGCGACTTCTGGAACAAGGTGGAAAATTGAAATCGGTGAAAATTAACACATTTTGAAGAATATCATGTTTGGAACTGTGTTGCAGAATTCGAGGTGTGCCAGTACCCCGATGTGGCCACCAGAGAGTCGTTGGGGGCCCGCATCGACGTCCCTGAGACCCGTGTGCACATTTGGTTCGCCAACAAACGAGCCAAACTCAGAAGATTGAAGGAAGGGACTTCTAATTTAACCCATGCGACTTGAAATGGGCTAAAAAGAAATAATGATCATGAACCACCAGCCTCTATAGAATAATAGCCCATCTTAAGAGAGAAAACGAGAGCTCGACCTGATGTGCGAACGAGCGAACCTGTAGTGGATTTATTACGCAAGCGCTTTAAAAATGGGGGAAATGGATGAAAAGATTGTTCGCTGACCAGACCTCTTTTCTTGCAATGACATAACGGTAATTATATGTGTAACCAGCAATTTGCTGAAATCCTTGACTCTTCTCTGTGTAATTGAAGCCTTAATTGATTCCTCATTTTGCAATCCTTTTTGGTGACTCTTTGAACGGCTTCTACCTCATCACGCTGACTTCAAACATTCTTCAATGAAGTGTTGCGGATCGCCTACTTCGTTGTGCATTTCGCAGACATCTACTGCCTCCTCGAAGCTCGCCACAGGCTTCAATTCGTTCTCGAACAGATCCAACACCTTAACTGTGGCCTTCAAAATAGCGTCGTCGTTGTGTCTTATCCAATAGGCCAGCTTGGTGGACCAATCCTCCTCGCCCTTCTTTTGCGCCATACCGAGCAGGTTGGCGTAGAGCGCGTTTATCAGTGCAAACAGGAGCCACGAGGAACGGTAAGCCGAGAACGACGACGACCCCTGAAATAAGAAGGAAAACGTATTTGACTTGTCAATAATTATCACATTATTGGCGACTATTCTGCCGAAAATAAACTTACTGCAAGGCAAATAGTGGGGGCGATAAGTCTTCTCATGAATTTCACTCTTATCTCCTTCCACTTTTCTGGGTCCACGACGAGCATGGCCATGACAATTCTAAAGTAAGCCGTCGACTTCTCGTTCGACTTGCTCTTCTCGTTCAAGAAAGCCTCTATGGCACTGAGCTCTTTGGAAGCTGCTCTAGTGGTGTTCAGGACATACAACGCCATATGTAGCATGTACACCAAGAGATTCAAATTACTGTGGGGTCCGCCACCCCCACTCTGATCGGAGAAGCTCTGTTCCTCGGCGAATTTCACCAGCAGCATCTTCATGTCGTTGACGGTGGACAAGTAGCCAATGTCGGTGTGGCCCGTGGCCTCGGCCAAGTACGTGTTGTGTCTGGCCAGGCAAGAAACAAAGGCGCTCTCGGCCACTTGGGGTCCCCAAAGAGGCAGCAGTCCGTTGCATCTGGTGTTTGCGTTTTGAAGCAGAGCCGAGTCCCACTCGTCTCTACCACGCGCCTGACGCACGGCCGAGGCGTGGCACTCCACGTGAACCAGGTTGAACTGCGACACTGTACTGTAGCCCATTGATCGACGTGATGACGCGGACGACAACGGCGGCTCCAGGGGACATGGCGCGGTATACGTGTATATGGCCAAAACCTAATTTTGCACAAAGATTGTTGTCAGTTAAGATTCCAACTTGAAAGTAAAGGAAACAGGACAAGCAGCGCTGACAAATAAGTTAATGCTTGTTAAAGATCAATTTACTTTGGTGGGCTGAAACTTGTAGCCTTCTCTGCAAATGTTGCAAAGCAAACCGGACTCCTCTGCCAATCCTTGGAATTGCTGTAACAAACTTTTCTCCGCCTTCACTTGACCACGCTCATTGCTCTTCAAGCCAATAGCCCTCAGCTGAAAAGAAAAAGATGGTTTGCAGTTTAAATTTTTTCGATAATTTTTTTTCCTATTTGGAAGACAACCCTATGTGGCAAGGACCCTTACCTGTTTGGCTCTGGTAGCCATAGCAAGTCTTTTCTTTTCTGCCTTGGTCTGATCTCTGGCCAATTTGATCTGCCTCTCTGCCTCAGCGCAACCACTAAGCGCTTCCAATGCCGCCTCAGCCTCGGAGGAAATTTGTTCCATTTGATGCAGTATCATGACACATTGATCAGCTGAGGCCATCAGTGACTGAGAAGCACTATGCGAAGTACAGAGGCCGCAGAGAATACGCAATGTAGCCTTGACTGACGTCTCAGAGACGAAGGACTGCCATTCCGAATCGTCTGACTTGATCAACAGCATCGTTGTCTTCGGAGCCTTCCCCTTCGGTAACGGAATGAGTATAATTAGTACCATTATATGGACACAAGAATCATCAATATTTTCAGCCAGACCTTGATATGCTCAATGAGCCTGCTGAGGATCCCACTGTCAATTATGAGCTGCTTCATAGTGTTGCCGATATCGTTGCGCTCAATGGCTGCGCACATGGCGATGAACGTCTCCATCTTCTTCGAGCTGGCCCTTACGGAGTCGAGATCATCCAGCAGGTCGGAGAAGTGGTTGAGAACAAGACTCATCTTGGCCTCGTTTCCGTAGGTCAGGAAGGGCAGCACTCGCATCAGACCCGCATGCAACGACGAGCCCACTTTCAAATGGGACGAGTGGCCTGGCCAACGAAACAAGAAGTTATGGGAAAATGAGACTTTGCAAAATGAATACCAAATTTAGGTTTTTACTCAGCATCGCGGTAATGTCCTGAACATTGACGTGGTCCGTGGCAAACGTCTTGTAAATGTCCAAAGTAGACGATTCCGCGGCCTCGACAAGCATCACCTCCATAATGCTCAACAGCAACTCGCATGAGGCACACAATGAAGAAGACGAAGAAGACTCAATTTCGCTCAGCAACAATAACAACACTCGTACCAGTCTTGGTAAAGCACCCAAACTAATGTCCATTAAGGTCTGGCGATTCGTCTTCAACTGTAAATGAATTTAAACAAGTTACCATTACGTTAGTTGTGACGGCTAATACTCCGGTATTAAGTAGAGGTTAGCGCTTCATCCACTTTACCTTTACGCAATGGTCGAGGAGTTTAAGAGTGGCCGAGAGCAAATGGGCGGATCGAGCCGAACCATCGATGGCGTCCAACCGCTGAAGCATCACTCCAAGTCCTCCACTTTGCACCCAAACCTTTTATGAAAATAGGAATAATACGCAACTTCTAAACCAATTCTACGAGAACTTCAGCAATAATTAACCGTTATTACCGCAGAAAGCTTGAAGACCTCTTCCTGATCTTCCTCCTTTGTTTCAGAACCGCTCAGATTTTCAATGAACTCCTCCGTTGCATCTCCCAGCAAACCTGAAAAAAATTGAGAAATTAAAAAAATTCTCTCTAAGTTTTGTTAAAAAAATATTGGTGGTTGCCACTCAACCCAAATTTCTGTACACCCACCTCGCATGCGATAGACGACTCGCATTGCCTCTCCCTCTCTGTTGGCCACAGGCATCCATACTTTCTTGTACACGTCCGCGACCCTCAAGTCTAAAGACATAATCTTATTGTTTACCAACAGCTCCATGCCATTATCATCCTCCAAAAGAGCTATGAGCTCGCTGTCCCTGCAAATCTTGTTCTTGATGTCCCTCATTAGCGGCCCAATATCACTGTCGTGGCTGTTGTAAGGGTTGCCTTGCATTCTTCCTTGCAGAAACTCTTCCTGATTGGGATCCTTCTCTATTATGATGTAAAAGTCGCTTTCACTTTCTTGCTCGGGCAAAATGAAGGACGAGACTCGCTCAAAAACGAATACTGGCGTAAGAAGGTCCTCTAATCCGTAGAGCTGGATAGTGGAAACACAAACTTCCATAAATGTCTCCATGCCCGTCGCAGTCCTCGAGCTCAAATCCTCCAGCATCTCTAGCAAAGTGGTCTGAGTTCTTTCAATTCGTCTTGTTCTCACTCCAATGAATCTTCTGAGTGACAAGTATCCGTGCAACACTGTGGCCAAAAGGTCTCGTTTGAACTTTGTTCTGATTCTCTCACACGCCATGAAGGACGACAACAATTGGACCAAGTGCTGTAGTCTGGTGCCTTTGGAAAGGTCGAGTGTAACCGAACTATCTTTACTCTGATCCAACTTGTGAAGTGTCTCGATCTCCGTGAAGATCAGCTTGGACAGGAGAGGCACGGCGCCTTTCAGAGTGAGATAGTACTTGCAACTGGTTTCCTCATTGGTCTCCAGGAGCGACTTAAGCAGTTCAAAAAAGTGCTCTGATACCTGCTCATCTCCATCGAGCTTATTGTTACACAGCAACAACGTGTACAAAGTGTCGAGCAGTGCTATTGATGTTTCAAAGTCGGTGCAAAGACTCTGTAATAGCATCCTGGTCCATAGTCTGATGGGGGAGCTGGATGGAGAGAAGAGAGTGCGCACTACCCAACTTGTTTCGGCAGAAATAACATATTTGTGGCTTTCAACTATTCTGCTTCTACGCTGAACACGTTGACGCCAGAGATTCGAGTACTTTTCGCTAAGGAACAAAGCACGGGCAGAAGAGGGCTTTGCCTTAGAAGTGGGGGTAAACGTCGCCTTCAACCCAGCCCTTCTAACTTGTGCTAGTTCGTTGTGCTGGAGCCAGCTGTACAAGTCTGCAACTTGAACTCCGCGACCTACGCCTTTCCTTTTGGCCCCAAAGACGAGCTTTTGGAATATCTTGATACAGGGAAGGGTGACGTACTCCATGACCACGGGCTCCACGACGCGGCTGTCTTCGTTCTTAACTGACATTAAGAAGATGTTGAAGACGCAACGCAATCTCTCCTCCCAAACGTCATTCTTGGTGTCTACTCTGCTCTTCGTCTCCTGAATCACTGTATTGGCTAGAAGCCTCATATCGACCTTGAGTCCCTCAATCCAATCGTGGTTGGCTCTGATCTTGTACAAGGCAACCTTCACTCTCTTCTCAATGAGCTCGTTTAAGCGCTTAACAGCCACCAAACAGTCTTTTGTCATGACTGCAATGAGACTCTGCACCTCCTCTCTCAGATTGTTGTCGTCGTAGACGACCACTGCCAACTCAACGAGCACCTCCATCAGACCCTGCTCGAACACGAGCTGCCTCGTCCCCTGAATACGCACTAAGCCGCGCAACAACGTTATGCAATGGCGAATGGAGGACAGAAGACAGCCGTAGCAGCGTCTCGACACTGTCTCAGTCACTGACGGAGGAGAGGACGCCAAAGAAGGCGTATCTTTGTCAAACTTCTTAATTTCTTGTCTTGTGGCGCTGATCCTAAGACTCACTTTGCCCAGCTCCTCAAAGGCGTTCTTAGCATACACACTATACAAGTGGCCAAGTTGTTGCAGCCATGGACTAACATAGCTCGTTGCTGTCGCGGCCGGCTGCATTAAAGAAGTAGTTTGAACTGAGGGAGATGTGTTATCGCCATTTTGGATTAAGTCCGCTATGATTGCTTCTTCCTGAGGTACCTGAATGTGCACGAGTTTGTTTTCAAGGTGTCTCTTTGTCTGAACGAGTTGCGCCCTAATGGTGTCTGCCTTATCCAGAAGATTATTGATGCTATTGACGGCCTTGTTTCGGTCATCTTCGTTCTCCACCGGATCGACAGCGTAGGGCAAAGGACGAGAAACCAAGGTGTAGTCGAACTTGGCGTATTTGCAGAACCCACAGGCATTGCAAAGGAAGGGATCTTTCTCGTCGTAATTGATGCTTCGACACTTGTGGCACTGATAAACGTTCTCGCCGCAGTAGGGACAGACGCCAGGATTGGCTTGAACAGACGCACTGCATCTAGGACACTGAAGAGTCTCTGAGCTCGCTTGAACGTTCTCGAAGAAGTCTGCGTACTCTATCATCAAATTACATGCAACGATGGGCAACATGAAGTCAATCTTGATCTCAATCTGACCGGCTGTCAATTGCACTTTTTTGGCTTTCTGCCACGCCTCAATGGGGCGATTCTTTAACTCCACAATACTCTGCACACTTCGGTTGCTGTAATAGATATTTATGGTGCGCACCATTCGTTGGCGTTTGAGGTCACCAATTCGAAGCACCATCTTGCTGATGGCATGACTTGAGGAAAGCTTTACTATGTGTGTATTCGTCGTGTACTTGGTATCTGTCTTCAGTGAGGACAATTTCAGGCTAACCAACCCCACCTCTGGGGAATTACAAATCAAACATGGTTCAGACTCGGCCTCCAAGTAGTAACTGCCCAAGTTAATGTAGGCGCTTAAGCGACGGTAGACAGCCGCATGCGGATGACGACTCAGCTGTGTAGCCTGTAAGACATAAGTCATTATGAGCATTTATCTTAAAACATATGTATGAATTTGTACTACTCATATTACCTGACACTTAAGCAAGTCGACTGCCATGGAAGCAAAACTGGCATTGCGCTCGTTGTTGTCGCGGTTTGCGGTGAGGCTGAAATAGCCCAACAAATCTACAAACTGCGCTGCCCGTGCTTGTAGTCTCGCTCTACTCCAGACGGCCCAAAGGGCATTCAGAAGCATTTTTTGGCTAGCATTGTTCTCATTTTTCGATGTCATTTCGTCCGTTCTAGGTCTAATCGATCTGTTGAAAAGGTTTGACATAATGCTATGAGCTTGCCACCTGATGGCCACGAAAGTGTTGTCAAGCAGGAAGGTGACAACGAAGCGCTCCACATCACTTTGATCCACTTGTTCCAGCAACTGTCGCACTGCCAGTTGAGTCATATTTTCGTCTGAGGTGCCCAAGTCGTTGTTATTCGTCTCCTCCGACTGACTCTTCATTAGCTCAGAGCCATTGCGACTGCTGGTGGTTGTGTTGGTCTCCTCTTTGGAACCGCTCTGGTGACAGACCGCCAGTTGAAGAAGCTGCAGTACAGGAGCGTGAAAACCCTCATCAAGGTTGACACTTACTCTAAAGAGGAAGGGCAACACCATCGGTGCATGCAATGAGCAAAAAGTCTGCCAATTGCGGCGCCGTTGCTCACTGATGTCTAAACAAGCTCTCAGGTGCTCCACCAAAACCAATAATTTCTCGTAGGGCAAGCTTGTGGACCTGGACAAGGACAAAGTCGACAGACGCGAAGTCAATTTATCTACATCGTCGACATCTTCGTCCTCATCTTGATCTTCGACGAAGTCACAAACAGTTAAGACGAACTTCAGGGTGTGGTTTGTGAGGGCGTGAAGGTCTCTGGTGAGCCTGTATCTCTCCTTGCTCTTGCAGAGATGCAACAATAGCTTTCGTATTTGTCTCCTGACATAACCGAGTTGTTGCACATTCTTTGATGTTTGGGCCGTCGACATCATGTACTGACAGAGACATCGCGTCCATTGTTCTGGCCTGAAGCGTAATTCTGTCTGGTTTTTAAGACTATTGTCGTCAGAGTTGTCGGCCATCTTCTTGATCTGGTAGGGCAATCGAAGCGCTATTTCGGTCAGTAATTGCGGAAAGGCGCTGAAAATGTCCTCCACGTGATTGCGAACGTACTGCTTTAAGAAGAAAGGAGCCATATCAGGAGTTTGACTCGATTCTCTCAGGCACAAGGAATTCAAGTTGTTGCTCGTCTCTTCCTCCTCTTCCACTGAACTTTCGTCACTGTTGAGCGATTGCCAATAGTGAACGAGAAGACGCTTTAGAACACGCAGACAATAGTCTATAACAGATGTCGATCTGAGAACGGCTCTTGCAGTGGTCTGAGCCACCATTGTATTCGACGATGTAGATGACGAAGGCGCCGTCGGACTGCTGGGGTCTGAATCTTGGGTTTTTGACCGAGACATTAGTACACTTAGCGTTCGAAGCACCAGCAGCTTCAATTCTTGACATTTAGTGCGCGTTGTAACACATGGCTCGTTGGTCTGTTCAGCATTTTCGTTGTCGTTATCGGCTAGCTCAAGTTGCCGAATGAGCGTGTCGAGAAGTCGCTCAAGGACGGCTGAGTGCCTGGGTCGCCTGATGTTGAGGTCAGCCGTCAGCATGAGCAGAACTTGCAAAAAGGGAATGCTCCTCAAGCCTCCCAGAGAAGGAAGTTGAGGGACGTGAAGCAACAGACGCTCCAAAATATTGATGCGCAAGTTCTGCTGACGTTCTAACAAATCGTCTGACGTCGGCGTCCTTACTGACGACCGCAATGGACTCATCGTTGTCCTTATAGGAGCGACAGGACTAGTGGTTGGGAAGGTGTCGTCGTGGTCATCTTCGTCGTCTGTGCCCAAAGGAGAAGCTGTTGTGTCAGACAACGCTGCCATACCGATCGCCCCAACATCAACCCCGTTGGGGGCTGGAGCAGCAATAGCCACTGCTACATTGTTCTCTTCATCGTCATCCTCCTCGTCGTCATTGTTATTCTCCTCGGGTTCATCTTCGTGATGGTACTCCTGTTCGTGATGCTCTTGGCCAACTGCGTCAGGGTGCAAAACTTCTGCCAAGCCCCTCAGCTGAGGCTCCAGATTGACGAGATTCTCGAGATCTTGGTCAAACTCTCTGAAATCGAGTGGCTCGTGGTCATCCTCAGCTCCCCTAACTTCTCGGTCTCTACTGTCATTTTCGTTGTCCTCATTGTTGCCCTCCTGTTGGCGTTGCTCTTGCAGACTCAGTGCAATGGCAAGTTCCATCATGGCCTCGTCGTCCATGGCCTCGGCTAAAACCTCTTCGTCGTCGTCGTCATCGTCGTCGTCGTCATCGTCATCATCCTCATCATCGTCCTCTTCGTCGTGGTCCTCATCCTCCACGGCTTCGTGATCCACTTCGTTGTGGTGGGCTTCGGGCATGAGCACATCAAAGTTGCCAGCAATGCCACCTAAGTGAATTCCGCCAGGTCCAACATCAAGTCTAGGCATGGCCTCGGCCTCAAGCTCGTCTTCGTGTTGCTCTAGGACATCAGGGATCGGTTGGTACTGTACAGGTTCTTGTTGAGGACTTGTTTTGGAACGTCTATCCTTATTTCTTGGCGTCTTTTGGGCTTGAATTTCTTTTCCGTTGTTGTCGCCCTTCTTCTTCAGCGTTCTCGACCTGAGCGCCTGATGCAGGCCTTGGCGGGCAGCGAAGTTAAGAGCATTGTCGTCTGCCAGAAGTAACGAGGCATAGGTCTCTGCCACGAACAGCAGATTTAGTGCCTGAGTTTCTGCTCTCTGTACGAAAGCGTGCAAGACCTCTATGACAGCTTGAACAATGACATCAAGATGCGCGATGCGCAGTTCACTGAGGACCACCACAAACCTTTCACTCTCCTTCCTGGACTGCATTAGACGCCAGAATACTATCATTAAAGTATTAAGAAAGCTCTGCTGTTGACTTTGACCACTGTCAAGAGTCTTGGAAAAGTGAACGAGATTGTCGGACCGCTTTACGGCTACTTCTCGGGCAACGTTGAGAAGCGTGTAAAAGGCGTCCGCTTCTAACACACTGAGGCTCTTGTTTTGATTGTCAACCATCGTCATCAGTGGGGAGAAGGCCGATTGCAGGGCTATCTGATCGCGTCTGGCGAAGTACGACGACTTCTTGCCGTAGATCGACGCTAGTGTGTAACTGCAACTTTTTGGGAGAGCGTCACTCATTGAGGGGACACTTAGCAGATCGCTAAGAACGGTTTCCAGTTTCTCTAGGTTTCTATGGTTGCTCCCTCGTCTCTTTGCTGAGAGCTCGTTCAGTTGGAAGAAGGCGTCGAGAGTGAGGAGCAACGATTGAGTCATTTCGTCCGTTGTGACATGGTGAGTGACTCTTTCGGGAGCTTTGCTATCTTCAATCATGCTTTCGTCGCAGGTGTTACCTTCGCTGTTGAGTTCCAACCCGAAGCTGATCTTAGGTTTTACGTATACTTGTACGCAGTCGACCATGTTGACAGCCGAATTGTCGTTCGACGGGCCAAAAGTTACTCTAATCGTCTTGTCTCCATGCTCAATACTTTCTGCCTTGGTGAAAGGGATGTCGAAGAACCTCGGTAGCTGGAGCTGCGGTGTTTGCCTTCGTCTTGAGAAGACTTCGATATAAGTCGGCACCTTGTTCAGGTCCTGAGCTCCTAGGTGTACTCTAATTCCGACCACAACTTTGTCTTTGTCATCCAACTTGAGTGTTAAATCAAAGCCCTGTCGATTGGTGTTGGCAATGTACAGCCCTGAGGTGTGCAGCCGCGTTCGCACTTGAGCCACGTTATACACCTCTAGCACGTCGTTGCCGCCGAAGGTGACGTCACTTGACATTTCGCTGTGTTCAAAAAGATCGACTGGCAAATCGTTGTGTTCGACGATCAGTTCTTCTCTTTGATCTTCGTTCCTCTTGGCCGCTTGTCGTGGACGCATTTGATTGCGAAGCGTGGCAAGGGGTCCTGAAGCCTCGTTGGAAATATCGAGCCAAAAGTTGCAACTGCCTTCATTACTGCAACTGGCAAGTCTGACATTGCCGTCGTCGCAGAGCAACAGCAATTTCGTACTCTGCTTTTCGGGTGTAGTATTGTGGCCACTACAGCGACAACCCACGACGTCGACAACTTTGACCCTAGGGTTAGATTGGACTCTTATTTCTTGTACACTTATACTGCTGGACGTGATGGAGATTAACACTGGCGTGTTCTGAGAGTGGGTCATAGCCAAAATCATGCCGGGGTGGTGTTCGACCTCGTTCCAAGCACTCAGTGCCTGCAATGAGCCACCAATGTTGTCGACAATAACTTCGCTCACATTCACTAAGGCCTCATCCTCGACTTCTGTCATTGAAGTAACAAAATTTTGGCCTGATGCAAAGCTGAAGAAGAGCAACTGTAGCAGATGGCTATAGAAAATAGAGACGCCGCCCTGGCCGAGGGTCTCGGCTCTGCAAGGCAACTTTGAACTCAGTGCCGCCATCGAAAACGTGTTGGTAACGTAGAAGGCTTCATTCGAGTCCAAGTCGTTCAGGTCCTGGTGGTAAATATGACCATTGGACGACATGAGCAAGAGTACGAGTCTTGATTTTTCTTGGACGAAGCTTACGTCTCGGATCTTTCCCATGGGCAATAACAACTGGTACTTGCAAGAATTGTCTTGATACTGCTGCGATTCCGTCTTGAGGTCAAATATCTTCACAAAGTCTGCCGTTACGAGAGCCAACAAGTTGTAGGGAAGCCAAAGAGCTTTCGTAATGAAGTTGTTGGTTTCCAAACTCAACTGAATGGCCAACTGTTTAGAGACAGATCCACCATTTAAAACTAATATGTGACAATCTTTTAGGCCATTTGCTATTAGACAATCTTGACGACGAGGATGGGAGACTAGCTGAAGCACTCTGAAGGGCAGTTGATGCGAAGAGAGACGAGTAAGCGACGGGGAGGCAGTGTCGACGTTCACAATGCTAACTTTGCACTTATCGTGCGCAATAGCCACTTGGAAGAAATTCCTTTTACTTATTTTTGTGACTGCGAGGCAACGACGTCGCACAACATTGGCAGTCACCAATTGACGCAGTAGCTGTCCTTGTTCCCCCGAGAAGTTCAGTCGCACTCCCTCAAAGCTTTGATCGAAAGTAGTAACATTTGAGCTTACAAAAGTCTCATCAGACGAATCTTTTCTTAAAGTCGAGCTCTTGAGTTTTTCCAAAGACGCCATAAGACATTCAAGTCTAGTTTGACTTGAGTTTTTAAGGAAATGTGTGATCAGCACTGGTTCAAACGACTTCAAAAGATCGATTACAATGTCCACCAAACCCGACGTTGTCAACTCGGCCATGATCTCGGTTCGCCAATTACTAACATTTAAGGACCTTAGCTCGCAATCTTCCTTTGCAGTCTTTTGTTCGCTCTTATCGTTGCCCTTTTTAAGTCGCTCTCGTTTCCTACTGTTCTTACCGCGACTTTGTAAAGCTTCCTGATGAGCTCTAATCTTGCGTTGACTGAGAGCCTTACAGGACTTGTCTTCCTTGTCGCCGCAGTCGCAGAAGAAGGAGCCGAACTTCGAGTAGGTAACGTCGCACCCGGCGTGGCATACTTTGGCGCAAACACTGCACACCCCCATTCCGTTGACCATGCCACATGTATGGCAGTGATACCAGTGTTGATCACTGAACTCTTTCTGCGTTCTGGTATACGTGCAAAGTGCCAAAGACGAGCTGCTATCCTCGTCGGAATCTTGGTTTTCGTCTTCGTTTTCTTCTGCAACAACGTAGTCCCTCGTTGAATCATCGAAGCAATCCAATGATACTTCATGGGGCCAAAGATCGATATTAGTTGAGAGAATCTCAGAGGAAGGCGGCCGTTTCTTACTTTCGTTTGGTGGCTCCGTAACTTTGAGGCGACGAAGAGTTGTTACAAGGTCGCAGATCTTTAAAAAAAATCTAGGTTAGTAGTTACTTTCATGACCAAATATTACTCAAAGTCACAAAAGATACTTACGTATTGAACGATTTGAAAGGCGTTGAGCAAGACTTTGGCGTGTTTTCCCTTGTTAACGTCCTCTTTGAGCTTCTCAATCACATCCTTATGGCTTATGTAGGCTCGGCAAGTCTTGAGCCACTTCAATGATGCTTTGACGAGACTGATATGACCTCGTCCGCTCCCTGAACTCGCAAGCATACTTAGAACCTGCATCTGAAAGGGCAACTTGTGATGTCCCACGTTCGCTACAACAGCATCAGAGCTCAGACGAAGCAGCATTTGGAGCAAAGTTAGAGGAGCGCTTTCGTCCACGCATTCCGAGGCGAAGTAACGACTCACATCTAGCAACAAGGTTTGTTGGGATTCCGCGCCCTCCTCGTTCGTCTCTAGAATTCCACACAATTGTTAAAACGTGCAGTGAAAAGCTGTACACTTTGAGGTGCTTAAAGCAGTTGGCACTCCACATACATACTAGGTATGGACAAATGCTACTGTAAATTTTTTTGTTATATTTGCAGACTTACCCTCAAATGATTGCGTAAGCTTAGTCAGCACCAGGTTGAAGCTATCCTCAGGGAGCTGAACAACTTTGGCCATTTTCGCACACATGAGTGCACAATATTCGTCCTTGCTTTCGTTGTACTTTGCAAATAGCGTAGCAAAGAAGACGCCAATGGCAGCAACGAACTCGTTGCTCTCAGCTCTGTTGACGCTTGTTAGCAACTCCACGAGGCCCAAACTCTCTTCACTAGGATTCCAGACTAGATTTAATATTGGCCTTGCAGTGGGAACCTCGGCCAACGAGTGAGTCATGAAATCGATAATTACGACTAGCATCTTGGAGATGAAGCTTTGACTTTGGATCAATTCGTCCTTTTCACAAGCCAAGATGAGGCTTCGACACGCTGCAAAGACATGAGCGTAAAGAGCCTTCGAGTAAACTTCTCCTTTTATTCCATGAGACGTGTCTTTTGATGATAAAATGGAGTCCACGTCGATGAGGTTGTCTGTGCTGCAGTCCGTCACGAGGCAAGCGAGGCCATGGACCAGCTCTTGACGTGCCTCTTTTGTCTCGATGGCTTTAGGTGGTTGTTTGTCCAATGCTGCTAATGAATCGTTGACGAATGAAATTATTGACGCCACCAGATGTTTCGCAGAACGCCAAAAAAGACGTTTCGAGTCCAATTCACATACTTCATCGTTAAGTGACTGTAAGTGGAACTTTAGCAAGGAAGAAATCATTTCTTCATGGCTCCTTACATCACTAGACACCAATGACTTCCTCAATGTCGTCTTCACGTTTGGACCGTCAATAGTGGATGCTTCATTGTTCCATTGGCTTATGCTTTCGTCCATTACATCAGACACTAGATCGTAAAGACCTAGAGCCAAGTAGCTCGTTTCTGAGCACTTCCGGCTTGAAATGCATAAAATTAAGTGGAGCAGATAGAACAATTTGGATTCATCTTCGACTCCAGAGTTCTTCTTTAAGTCTCCTTTAACAGATTCTATCCAAAGACGATGGGAGCAATGAGATGCCACTGAAATGAGGGTACTTAGTGCCGATTCTGAATTTTCATCCTTTTTCAATAAACATGCCAAAGTTTTGAATGCTGTTTCCTTTGAAGACGAATTGTGCTGAGCGTTTGAGGAATTTAAGCTCAAGCGTAGACTGGATATGACGAGATCCATTATCAAGAGCTTTGTAAAACTTAATCTAGGACTTGCTTGTTCGGGATCCTCTTTCGCAGAGTGTACGGAAGTTTGTATAAGCAACATAATGGTATCGACCTGGAAGTGCGAGCTTTGGATCAGAGTCACTGATTTCAAAAGCGACTCAGATCTGGCTGCTGTATGGCCCTGTTTGATGAGAGCATCTTTGATCCAAGCATGAAAGGCGTTATTGGTCAATCGAGGCCTCAAAAAGATCTCAACCAAAATTTCTTCGAATGGCCAACATTCTCTGTGTTCCAAGCTTTGGCCAAGCTTCTCCAACCTGTCGTAGGACGGCGGCAAGACATGGAGCAGTCGCCAGGCAATCATGAAACAATACTCTGTACTCCGGCACATTTGCTGGTATGCTTTTTTCTCATGCTTATTCATTTGGTGGTGTTTAGTACCGAGTTCAGATACCAGGTCGAATTGCCTTACAAGAGCAAGAGCTGACACCAAAGAGTCGTAGATCTGCAAGGAAAGCAACCAGAAGTTAAAAGACATTTTAATATAGAATCAAACTTACAAGCACTCGATAATAACAGAATCTCTCTCTAGATATCTCTCTCCTTTTGTTTAAAAATTAGTACCTCATTGTATGTGATTCCATCAGAAGCTCCGAGCACAAAGCTGCAGGCCAAACCATCTAACTTGGGCACTTCCTGAAGATCACTTCTTCCTTTAAACAAACTGTAGTAGTGCTCAATTCCGTCATTACAAAAGGTCACTCCGACTTCTTCATCGAAGATGCCTCTTTGGAACACGCTCCTCTCCACTTGCAGCTGCAATTCCTGAGGCGCCTCATACAAGTGATGCATCTGGTACTCAAAGAGCAACAGCAGCCGCGACATTGCCACAATTTGCGAATGGGTTAAAAATTGAGAGTTGGAAGTGTCTTCATTGACGTGCAGAGTAATTCTTCTGAGGCTGGAAGCGAGGAAAAGCAGGACTTGTTTTTTCTGCATTAAAGGCAACGAATGGAATAGAAAGGCAAGAAGCTGACAATGCTCCAAGTTCAAATCGCCGTTTCCTTTCACCGCAGTCGTTCCTTCAAATTCCCATCCGACATTCTTGTCTCCACGGAGCGCCTCGGAAATAAGAGCGGTAATTGCCTTTTGCCAAACGCGTTGAAAGGCGTTGTTGGTTTGTCTGATCTCTCGTGTTTGCCGAAGGAGAAGAACGCGACCCAATATTGACAATCGTAGTGACTGTAGGTTGAGTGGCCACAATGCTTCTTCATCCCAAGGGTCGATGCTAAGCTCCTTCAAGAGAAAACGATCCAAGGGCTCGATTAGGAGTTGGGAAGCCAACAAGTTGTGCATCAAACGAGAAAATCCCACGAAGAGTCCTTCAAAATGGTAGTTATTGCTCTTCCAATTCTCCCTGTCATCTAATGCAAGAACAATTTTGGCCATTAATGAGACTTCCTGCTTGCGTAGGCTGCCAATGATTTTGTCTTTCAGCCAATAATTCGACGACACGAAGAGTCGATCCGCGAGAGAGAAAAGTTTTTTCGCCAGATTCAATAAAAACTCTTTCTCATCTCTATAGTCCGGAACAATGATGGAGGACGAGTCCATCAAATCTTCTGTCTTTTCCTTTTTCAGTGTGTCCTCCTCTTCAGGACGTTCTGGAGATGATGAGGTTCTCTCGAAAAGCTTGCCTAATAAAGAGTCCTCGCTGCTATCCTCATCGCTGTGAGTTGTATCAGCTGGCACACGACTTTGATCATCATCTTCCGAGTCTTCCTCAATGTCATCCATCGACGCTATACGCGGTCTCTTATCAGTTGGCAAGTCATTTTGGCACCGACGTTCGAATGAAGCTATGCGAGTGACAGCATTGACTGCAACGCCCATGAGAAGATTAAGTAGGCCGAAACGTTTGAAAAACGAACATAACTGCTCTTTGCTGCTCATTGCACTTAAAGAACTGACGTTGGATAGATTACAAGCGGTCAAGGAGGTGTCCTCAATTCTCTCACATAAATCTCCATCGACGTCATCTGGTGAAAAGTCCTCGACCTCTTCGTCTTCGTTCTCGAAGACATTGAAAACTTCCTCAAAGACGTACACAACGTGGTTAAGAAGCGCCAACCGGGAGAGGCTAAACTCATTGCTTTCTTTAGACAAATCTCTTAGTTCTTGAAAAAGTATAATGCACACCAAGAGGGAATAGCGAAGCTCGACCTCGCTAGAAGCCGAGACACTAACGACTTGCGAGGTAGTGTTCAACAATTTCAGAGTCAACTCGGTAACTCTCTTCTCGGTATTTTCTTGACAAGACGTCTCTGTAATGGATGCAACCTGGCGCAGAGCAAAGATAGAGAGAGCGACTAATTGATCCAACTGCGAGTTTGTCAGTTTTTCCATTGAGGGAAGAACGGAGACCAAACTCAAAATGGGAGCCAACGTATGACACCACTCCATAGGACTTGCAACTTCATTCGACGACCAGCGATCCACCTAAACAACGATTGAGGATTAGCAAAACAATATCAGTCAGCATTTAAAATCAAACTATTGAATTCGCATATTAATTGAAATTTGGAGCCCTGACAAGCTTGCTGAGGACGTCGATGACAACAGCCCCGAATTGTTGCCGTCTAAGGCAAGCGATGTTGATGGTGGCCCAATCATTTCTCTTTCTTTTGTTGTCGCTGCGCTCATATTCGTTTCCAACGATGGTCTTGGTCAACCACGAAGTGACTGAGCTCTCCTTGTTCGGCTGAGCATGCTCCTCCTCGTTGTCCTCGCCACGCTCTGCGTCATAAAGCAAACAAACGCCACCCTCGTCCTCCAATAAAGCGATGAGACGCTCGCGATCGAACTGACTTCTGTTCTGACAAAGGGCCAAGACAGCGTTGGTCCAGTCCTCCAGCTCCACCGCGTTGTCCGTCTGCAGCGTGAGCACGCGAGTGACGACACGGGCAGAGAGGAGACGCGCCGCCTGGCGCAGACCGGAAATGTCGACGTTGTCGGGCAACGTCGTGCACAGATGGTCTAAGGAGAGCAGGACGAGGGCGTCGGGCAACGCGTCCGACGCGTGCGCGGAGAGCACGAGGTCCGTCCACTGCGCCACGTCCATAGAGGAGACGATGTCGCGCTGCAACAGCCGCCGCGACACCGACACCAACGGCGAAGACATCGGCGACGACGAGGACGACGACATGGCCGACTACGTCGGCTGCGTCCACCAACTACTGAGGCACGAAGTAGACGTTCAAGATGGACGGGTTCCGCGACAAGTACGTAGTTGCTGCGACCAATGACGAGTCCAATCTGAAGCAATGTTGTGCAAAAATCAGCTGACGGTGCGAACAGCGATGTGACCAGCAGAATTGGCGCGGAAAGTGTCCAAATCATTTTTGCTGGTCACACACTTCAAAATGAGGACGATCAAAGTGGCGCCATTTAACGCCATTTTCATTTTTCCTTTGACTCTGAAATTTCTCAAAAATCAGGCACTAGTATTTTTAAATACATGCGTATGTCAAAAAGGTCTTTATTTGGACAAAGAAACATTTACTTCCAAGAAATTCTTAAATATTGCAGTCAGTCATTTCAACACCTCGATCTTTCATGCACTAACATGTTCTGGGTCACATACTTCATTTGCTGAACAAAGTTTGGTCAAGTAGCCCAACGCCTTGACTGACTCATAATGTCATCCTCGTACTTATTGAAAAGACGATTATTCTTATAGAGAAAAGTGCACAATCACTTCTTGACGTCGGACAAGTCGGCCAGCTCCGCGGTGGGGTGTCTGGTGTCGGTGTAGCGCCTCCTTGCGTACCGCCTGACTCCCCTGTTGCCGGTGTTGCTGCCGTTGTTCTCGGCGTTGTCGTTGCTGTCGTCGTGCAGGTCGGTGAGCAGGCGCTCGAGGTCGTCCGTCTTAGAACGGAAGGCGCCGGCGGCGCGGCGGTCGGCCAGGCCAACGGCGCCGGGAGCCGCGCGCCAGTTCAGCTTCTCCGAGGAGCGCTTCGACGGCGCCGGCTGCAGCACCAACGTCGAGCTGGAGCCGAAGTCGTCGTCCAGCGTTTCCACCTCCTTGGTCTGCGACGCCGCCGACGTGGGCGAGCCGAACACCGACGACGTCTGCGAGCTGCTCGAGTCGAAGAACACAGAGGTCGGCTTCTGCGTCGGCGGGCTGCTGTACGCCAGCGACGCCATGGGCGCGCCGCACGGCGGCGCCGACGTCGGCACCGTGGCCGACGCCGTCCCCACCTCCTCCGTGTTCTCCACCAACCTATAGGTGGTTGTTAAAAGAAATGAAATTGGACGTCATTACTGATTGATTGTGGTCGACGTACTCGTCCTCCTCGTCCGGCATGACGGCGTTGGCCGCGTTGTCGATGTTCATGGCCCTCTTGTTGAGTAGTCCGTCGAGCAGAGCCGGGAAGTGATCGTGTAAATACAAGTAGACGTCATGCAGATCTTGCGCACTGATCTCGAAGATGTGCTCGCGCTGCTCGATCAACATGCGCATGGCCGACACCTGCAGGTTGCGCTGCTCCTCGTCGCCGCTGCCGGCGTCCGTCAACGCGTGGAACACGTTGGGCGCGAACAACGTGGCCAAATTCGTCGCGTCCATCCGGTTCCCCGGCTCCACCACCGTGCCGTCGGCCAAGGTCGTGTCCTCGGCGTGCTCCGTGACCAACGCCAAGAAGTGCAGCAGCACGAACAGCGTGTCTCTGTGGGCCGGCGCCAACAGCTGCATCAGATGTTGAACGCATCCCAGTTGCTCCACATCGCCCAGCTCTGTTGAGTCAATCAAAGTCATAAATTAGACCTGAAATCACTTGATTAAGATAATTAAGGTAATTGGAAGCAATTAAGGTATACTCTGAGTGGCCAGGAGCGCCGGCAAGAGCTCCTTGGGGAAGAGGGGCTCGGGCAAATCCCTGAGGAATTCCTTGAGCAAGGCGGCCACATCATGCACATTAGCATCTTCGGGCAAGACCACTATTTGTCCGCTATCCAAGTCGTCTCTCAGTTGTCTTACTCGTTTCTTGGAGGCCGAAACTCTGAAAATTCCCGTGGTTCTCAGTGCATTTTGCTCGAGATGTCGTACACACATGACCACCAGCGGAGGCACATTGAGGCCAGATTGAGCTAGAGCCACTGCCAAATCCTCCTCATTGCCTGCAGCAGCTCGCTCTAG
>JAOXNJ010237950.1:0-15604 GCA_028566655.1 Metis holothuriae | reverse complement strand
TGGACCACAGCAAAGGAGGCATCTCGCCCCTGCGCTCATCCAAGTCGATCACGCAGTTGCCAGAGGGAGCCGACTCCACATTGCCAGCTTCAAAATTTTCAAAATTTTTATAAATGAATTATGAATTAAACGTTGCATTTTGATTGTTAAATTGAATACTTTAACAATCAAAATGCAATCTTTAATTCATAATTCATTAATAAAAATAATGTATATTTACCAAGGAATGCTAAAATGGCGATTTGAATTGGGAAAAACATGTCAAAAATGGTCTTCAAAATGGGGCCAAAAAAAGCACCTTAAGAGGCCTGAAGTTCAAACTTGCTTCCATGCCTTTATAGATCAACTGTGTTTGCCGATGCCTTCAGGTGTTGCAATTCCTCAAAGGACAGGGTTCAAAAAGTACGCGAGGAAACTTCATTGAAGCGAAAGTGCGTGCGATAAAATTTAAAGTAAATTCTTAACTTCAAGAAAAGTTAAAAAGGGCCAAATAGGACAGAGAACATTGACTAATGTGGCGAAGCATATCATATAAAAGAGAAACTACGATTAAAGAACTCAAAATTATCTTTTAATGTTTGCACTACATCAACATTACACTTGGAAAACCTAAAATCTTTAAGAATGAGCGTCTCTGGAAAAGAGGCGCATTTTATTCTCTTTGTTCAAATTTTGCACTTTATGTCGACATTGAGCTAACATCGTTTGTGAATTCGAGGAACTTCATTGAAACCACTAATACATAATAAGTGTTCCTACAAAAACGCTAATTGCAACGACCTAAAACGTCTCTGACCCCATCCATGTTTGCAGCTGTTCAGAGCAACCCGCAAAAACATTATAAAACAGCAATCGACAGTTTTTTTTACAAAAAAAAAGTTTAACGAATTCCCTGTTTGCAATAGGACATTTTTCATTATGGAAGCCTATTTGCACTATTTACCTTTTCCCAGGCCAAATTTATTGTTAAGAGAAGCGTTGCTAAAGCGACTTCATGAATCTTGGCAAATAAAATTGAACAAGGACCACTTGTCACTACTTGATAGCGCCATTATTTGGCCAGATGTCTCTGAACAAACAGAGAGAGGAACATTTCATGCCTGATTTCATCACGAAAATCGAACTCTCTTTTAATGTAGGACCCTCGAAAGCATGACATTTAGTGCATTTCAGACTTTTTTTCGAAAGGGAGACAATCAACTATGTTCTCCCTACGTGCATGCTCGTACATTTACTAAGAAAGTATTAAACGAAGTTTTATAATTCTTATTTTTCGTTTTGCTGGAGTCTCTCGAATTCTTCGGCCCCGGTTCTGACATCGACGACGTCGACGAGATCGGGCGCCTCGCTCTCCTCCTCGCCGTCCTTCATGGAGACGCACATGCAGTTCCACATGTTGTCGCCTCTGCACTCGCCCCTCGCGAAATCGCTGCTCTGGCAATAGAGACTGCAAATTCCGCGATTCAGACAAAGTGCGAATTGTTTCGCACCAATCTTCTGCTCCGAGCAAGCGCAATCGCTCTTGTCCGCATTGCACTGACCCTCGAGACGACCTATGGCTCTGCAACTGGTGTCGCAAAAGTCGTCGCTGATGCTGCATCTGCTCGTGATTTTGATCTTCTCCTTGATGTTCTTCGTCAATTCCCACTTGTCGACGTTCTCGGTGAACTCGGAAATTTTGCCACTAATGAACTCGCCCAGAGTCTGGCCGTCCAGAAGCTCGCGCAGACTCAGAGGCTCCTCGGAACAATTGCAGTTCTGGGACTCGTCGCAAGAACCTAAACCATTAATGAGTGAATTAATTGCTCCTTTTTATTAAATATTACTTCAATTTTACAAAATGATTTTTTTAATTCAATGATTGATTACCCGAGGTGTGTCCCCAGAGCTTGCAGCTCCAGTGGCAGGCCGTGTCTCCTCCGACAAAGGCGAGCAGACCGCACCTCACTCTGGCCTCACTCATTGAAAGGGTCAGAGCGATCAAGAAGAACGACTTAATCATCATTATTCTATTAATTCACTTCAAAATAGCTCCTTTGTGCCTTCAAAGTCGATTTTCGACTGCCAAACCTTCTTAATGGCAAATAAGCCTAAATAGCCAAGGCGTCCAGGTAGGTAGGTCTGGCGTTAACCAAATGATAATAAAGGGCCTTCCCAGTTATCCCAGAGCTCTTTGAATGTAGGTACTGGGACTGGACCACTTCTTTATAGAATATTTTGTTGTGTATGTATATTGTGTTATTGTTCCATTGCTAGTGGGTTCTGGTACAGTTTTTTTTGCCTGGGGACAAAGGAGAGTAGTGGCCAGGTAGTCAATACGCAATCTGGTTCGAGGCCCTTTGGCGGTGACTCACTTCGAGAACGATTCTTGGCATTGGCCCCACATTTGCGTCACCATCCTGAGAAAGAAGTTTCTAAACCATTCCATCTGGAATTCTCCCAAAACAAGCTAAAGTTTTGCAATAGCAATGTTGAGCGACGTAAAAGTTGAGGAGTGACTTCTGGATTGGTAAAACGTCTTCAAAAGAGAATCCTACAAATTCGATTCAAATTCTATTCAGCACACACTGTTACTTCCATGAAAACAGAGTAAGGACAAACGTTGAAAAGTGATAGACGAAATTATCGACTTCAGCATCCAAATTCTACAGAAAATCTAGTAATAGTGCACATCTACGTACATCGAGTGCCTGACACAATCATTGGTTTACATGGCCAGTACAATGGATTCCTTTGGAAGGACAGAGAGACACGACACACTGAAATGTAGGGAGCTGCTGGACGCCCTCAGCAATCTTGAGACCACTTCGAGGAATTTCAGAGGTACACTGGGCAGCACTTTACACTGGACTGAGAATAGCACTTAGCTCACTAAACGTTTAGACACCATCTCAAGTTGTGAATACTATGTACACAGATAAAATAGAGTGCAAAGTAGAGTCGTCACGGGTGTGAAAATAGCCTTAACTGTCACTTGCGATTGGAACTGGAGCGCTTGCTATTCGGCTTCGGCTCGGCTACTCGGGTCAAATCGGCCCACCTTGAGCCACAAAAGAAACAAAAATGAGTAAATATATCATTCAATTCAATTCAATATTTTAATATACATTGATTCACCTCTCGTTGAAGAGAGAGCGCATGGCATGGCCGGCCTTGCCGACCGGAGAGTCGTCCTCATTAAACTTTTCGCAGTTGGAGAAGATGAGCTTGATGTCGTCACAGAAGCTCTTCTTGCTGCGGTAGAAACCGTTGTCAAGTCGCTTTCTCACGGTCGCCATGTCCATGGGCGTCTTGATGATTTTGCGATAGGTTGGAAACTGCTTTGTGTTAACTGGATAAAGAAAAGGCCAAGCATCATCACTGGCCTCCAATTCGCACAAAACCACTTGACAAGCCGTCAAATCTGCTAGTAACGCAGGGTCGTCTTCCTCCTTGGTATCAATCTTGGAATCCATGGTTTTGTTATCGGAAATGCCGTTGTTTTTCTCGTTTTCCACGTTTTCGTCAGTTTTTGTCGAGGAGTCCTCTTGTTTTGTAGTATTTTGATGCCTCTCTTGGTTCTCGTCTTCGTCATTTTCCGTCTTCTCTTGAGCTTCGTCGTTGAAGCCGTTCCAATCATTGCTGACTTGCCCGTTGTTGTCTTCACTACTGTTCTCGTTCACCACGATGTCTGTGGATGTTGTGGCTTCCTTGCCGATGTATATCTTCAACTTCTTGGTTCCTCCCGCCTTGCCCTTTTTTCGAGGAACGGTTTTTTGCTGACTGCAGCCAGGGCACACCCACTTGCCTTTGGGAACCTGGAGAACAACAAGTGGATTACCAACAGATGTCGAGAATATCTGAGCGTAGGGCTGGTTGGTATCAAAATAATTCATTTTTAGAAAAGAACTGAAAATAAAGCCAACGTTATTCCTCACTTTTTCGATCTGATCTTAGTATCTTTCTATCGTACTTGATTATCAGGCACATCACCAAAGCTATTTTCGTAATCTCAAAAAAATTACTGCAACCGTGGGGACACAATTATATTTTCCTGTTCAATCTGGTGGAGGTTTTCATACCTTGGAGAGGGCTGGAGGAAGACAGGTGGTATGATAAGCTCTGGGGCATTGAGAACACTCCAAAAGTCCCTTGGGATCAATTTGGCCGCACACCAGACAATGCTTGGCTCCCGTGGCCTTGTTGAGGCACTCATAGCAGTACCAATCGCCATCAGGCACGCTCTTCATTGGGGGCTTGAAGCAATACGTGTGATAGCCTTTGTCGCAACCGTCGCACAACAAAAGAGAATCCTCGTCCTCTCCAGAATGACAGATCTGGCAATAAGCCTTCATGATGGATTTATGCCAAGCTATGGATGTCTCCAGTACATAGAACGCCATTGCCAACTGAGCAGCGGTGTTCGCTCTGCGAACTGCTTCACGCCACGTCGCCAATCCACGTGGAATGTTCTTTGAAGACTTGGAGCGCGAGGAAGACGACTGAGTGCTCATGTTGGTCTCATCCTGTTCTTGGATGTCCTCATTTTCATCTTCTTCTTCGTCCGCCATATTGCTATTGTTAGTATCCTGTTCATTGAGATTACTGTCTTCATCCCCCTGTAGCAATTGCTGCTGGTGCTGTTCACGCAATTGCTGCATCTCTCTTTGGCTGATTGTGGCCGAAGTCATTGTGGTTCGACGTGTTGGTGTTACTGTCGGCACAGTTGCGGAAGGAGGTGGGGGCGTTGGGTCAGGGGTTGGCCTGAGAGGACAAAAAAGATGCTCAAAAATGACATTGAAAACTGACAGCAATACCGTAACAAAAGGAAAAGCAAAATACTCAAGTTATTTTGGCTCACCTTTGACTAGAGGTTATAGTCTGTATAGAGATTTCTGCATTGCTCTGACCCAAAGGCGCCTTCAAGTATCTTCGCTCAATGGCCTGTTCAAGATCAAGTAGTCTTTCCTTGGCCTCCTCTATGGGATTGGTTCTTGTGTCATCTAGGCCGCAAGGAGGCTCGCAAGAAGGGCGAAATTCGCGACTTTCTATGTCCGGGCGACTAGGGTTGTGCCACGACTGATCAGAGAAGAATTCAATCGTTACAAAAAATCAATGGAGTAAGTCACTTGTTAGTCCATTTACTGAGAATTGGCAACTTACAGGGAGTTGCATAGATGCCGACGCCACTTTGTCCTCAAGCGCCTCAACTTGTTCCAGTATGAACTTGTCGACACGTAGAGCAACTTCTCTATTCCACTCGGTTTCCTGGTCCATGGGAGGTGGTCCATTGTCGACATTTATGACAGGCTTTCTGTTTCCATCATCGTCTTCGTCCATGATCAACTCGAGTCCTAACTTTTCACTTGCAATCTCCTTATATGGAACGAGATCCTCTCTGTAGACCCACGCATTACGTCGCAAAGAGCCTCTCATTATTTGCTCTCTAGCGCCTCTCTGATGTAGCGAACGCTCCACGGTCGTCAAAACAGATGTTTCTACAATGCGCCACCATCCACGGCACAGATCTAATATTTGGGTTGACACGCAATTGATAGAAAAATTCCTTAGAGTATTTAATGTCTTCGGTTTCTTTACAATATAATAGGGATTCTATAGTTTACACGCATGACGTATGGTATAAGGAATAAAATTATATAATATTTCCACCGACTAACTTACCGTCTGGTATGGGTTTGCGTTCCACGCCAACATTAATTCTCCTGGCTTGTTCCAGCTTGAGTCCCAGCAGTGCTATATGCGGATCAACTGGATTGAGCTTTGATATTTCAAGTCTTTCTTGCTCGACCTTAGACCCCTCCGAACTTTTATCTTTGAGCTGCAAATTTTCGAAGAGCGAAGAGTGGTCTTTCTCTCCCAAGAGCGAAAACCACGGCTTTGCGTTGCTCTGTTGCAGCTCCGTGTGTGAGCTCTGATTCGTCGTGATGGTGACGGCGTCGTTAAGTATCATGGGTGACAACGACATTTGGAAGAGAGCTGAGTGATTTAGAAGGTTCAATTTGTCTCCGTTAGCCGTAGTTTTTGGTAATGCCTTCACATCATCATCAGATACCTCTGCCTCATTTTTCGGCATTAAATGCGTCTCTTCCAATACCGACTTGTCGTCAAATGGACATTCCGGGTTTTCTTCGCTCTCATCTTCTACTTTCTCGATCTTAGTCGATTCTGAAATGTTCGTTAATTCCTTTTCTTCATCTTTATTTCTCTCATCCATGACTTCCATTGGAATCTTGAATTCAGAAGTGTCTTCTTTGAGTGAAGTCATCTTTAGTCCCCTTTTGCGCAACTTCCAAGGCTCTGCTGACTCTATAGCTTCAACAAAAACACCTCCGGCATGAGCAAAGTGCCAATAGCGCCTTCTATATCGATCTTGACCCAAATCGGTAGCCCTTATCCTACTACAGATTTTCAAAACTGCTTCATTTTTCTTTTTAAGTTCTTTGCCACAAAGCTCAATTTTGCTATTCAGTTCGCTGTCGCTGAGCAGTTCAGCCTCGTTGATATCATCCTTCGCATCATCACATGCTTTACTCTTATCTTCTTCATTGTTGGCTTCTTCGTTATCGTCTTCGTTATCGTCATTGGCGTCTTCCTCATTATCTTCTTGATTGTCATCACTATTTTCCTTGCTCTGATCGTCTTCAGCGTGAACTGAATTTCTTGCGGTCAATCTACTAGCTCTGGTCTTCTTAGTTTGTTTAAGAGCATAGCTTTTCGTTGCCTTCCTCTTGCCATTCTTACCTTTTTCATTTGTTGCATCTTTTGAGGATTGCTCACACACTGAACGAGAAGCATTCAACGTTGTGTCGTCAATTCCATTGACCTCTTCTTTCTCTTCTTTTGAGGTCGCTTCGTCTTTCTTTGTCACATCAGTCTGGCCATCCTTGTTTGTATCTTCGCTTTTAATCCCTGTGTCTCCATTTAGGTGCTCTTTGCCTTCAGCCTTATTCACCAATCTTTTTATGGCAATTGATTTATAATTTCTCATGGTGCTTTCCACCTTTGCCCTTTCTTTCCTCGCCTTCGTTATTTGTTCCCAAGTGCCATCAATAGCTGCTAAGATAGCCTTATTGTAGAGAAGCTCATTGCACACGAACGCCAGAATTTCTGCTTTCACCGTCGGATTAAGACATAAGAAAGGCTTCTCGTGAACCATGCAGGCCAGTTTATATGGCCTTGTCTTGTGCAGAAGTTTCTGAAATTCTGCCATGCGCTTCTTGCAATATGGAATTTCCCTATTTCTATCCTTGCTGGAATGCGTGTCTGGTGGTGTTACATTGTGCAATACCTTCACTTCGTACTGGCCCCTTGCACAAAGGTAGTGATAAAGTATTTCACTCACGTTCGTGTTGGTAATGTCTGCTTGTCTCAAATTCTGCCCCAAAATAGTTAAGTGTTTGTGGAGTGTGGGGATCCCAGGATCTTCAATTGCACAGACGAGCAGATGGATAAGGACTGCTAGAAGGTCTTCTTCTGACTCTGGGTCATTCAGTAATGCTGCTTGAAGATCGTTAAGAGAAGGCAACGCCTCAAGATCGAAGCCTAATCTCTCTCCAAAGTTGTTCAAGAATTCGAACACCATTAACACATCGGAAAATGCCTTACCACACAGCTGTAGGTTTTCGATTCTTTTGAGCTTCGGCAGTTCTTTTTCGCCATTTATACACATGTCCTCAATAGGCTTTTTCATCTCAATTGCGATCTCGCTCTCCAAGCGCCTTTGCTCAATCTTTCGGTCTCTTTCTCGTTCTCTCTCCAGTCTCTGTTCTTCTTTCTTTCGTTCTCGTTCGTCGTTTCGTCGCTTTCCTTCTAGCTGTCGCATTATTATAACATGATGGCGTTTTCGCTCTCGTTCTTGCTCTTTTAATAATGCTTCTTGACGCTTCACATCTTTACGATTAGCACCTTGTTTCTGGACACGTGCTTGTTCGACCTTTTTTCGCTTGTTTTCCTCCCGCAAGAGACGAGCTTGCTCTTGCTTTTCTCGCTTTTCCGCCTCTCTAATGTATCTAAAATTAGAAACTCAATAGTTAAAATACATACACGGTCATTTTTACCATGTCTGAAAATTTTTAGAAATGCTTCTGAATACAATATTTGTATAATTTACCGAAGCGCCTCTTTTTGCATTCGCAGCTCATCTTGCTGTCTCTGAACTGTCTTCTGATCCATTACGTGCATCTCCGCTTGTATACGGGCTGCCATAAGCTTCTGCTCCTGTGTGAGACGTAATGAGCCATTGGCATTGCCGGTGACACTTTCGTCTGGTATGTCAGAAGGTTGTCTTTTTTGACTGGGCTTCCTGATTGGCTTCCATCCATTTTCTCTTCGAATATGCTCTAAGTCCTCCAACATTTGCTCCTCGTTGAGCCTTAAATATTTTTCTTCCCCATAGTCCGACGTCTCTCCCGTTGGCTTTAAGAACTCGCCGATAAAGATACGGGTACTAAAGCTGAAGTGCTCACGCGTCAGACCCGTCACCCCATTGCGTTCAAGATGCTATTTCATAGAAGAAGAATAGAAGAAAAATTAAAAAAAAAGATATTTTTATATTTGAAATTTTCGATTCTCCATATGAGCAATGGGCTTAAGAAGTAGTCTTGTAATTGCACAAAGTTGAGGACAAAGTGCTTAAATGTGATGACTTACCCTCATCACTTCAGGATATTGCTTGAACTTCTTGTCGCTTCCTGGAGCGTAATATACTACGTCTCCCCTAATACCGCTCTTGCTGTACTCTCGAACTAAAGTCTCTCTGCGCCAACCAAGTTGCAACGGTAGCCGAAGCTCCTCCGTCTCCACTGTAGCATACTTGTTCACAGGATTTCGGTGAGTTGAATTGACGACTTCTTGGTGGTTGTTGGTTCCATTTAAGTCACAATTAGATGATCGCATCCTCTTAAAAACTGGCTCGATGGTCAGTTCCGGCCTCAATTGAGACGCTTGTTGCATCTGAGATCGCTTCATGCCATCAAAAAACGAGCTCATTGAATTGGAGCTGCTTTGAAATGATGTCATGTTTTCCAATTGTTGACCACTGTAGTCCATGGTCTTTCGTTTACGCTTCCCTTTTTTGCTTGTTGAGCATTGCCCTTTTCTTGACCAATTCTGTTGCAAGCCGTTGTTGTCGCCACCCATGCTTTGGTCAGAATTACCGGTATTACAGGCAGCAGCTGCAGCAGCCAAGGCCAAAAGCTTGGACGTATCCGCTCCGGACATTGATTGAGCTGACTTCAGTTGGTTCATTAGAAGAGCCGTCTGTACCGCTGATGCAAAATTTTGAGTCGCATTACATGCAGACGTAGATAGCATATCATCTTTCGCCGTGTTAGACAACTGTTGTGGTTTGAGTCGATTCTCTAACGCTGCCGCCAGCTGCTGTTGACGAATTTGCTCGGCTAAAAAGACGCCAGTCAAAGCTTGACCTGCAAAAAGACACGTTTTTACAAAAGCAGATTGATGATGTAACTGACCTGAACTTACTGGCATAGTAGTCCGTTGGTAAGTTCTTGCTATCTTTGTTGTTGAGAAGGTGACCAAAATCGGAGGCAACACTACTATTTAGACCCATAGTTCTCGTCGAGAGGTTTAAAGGACATTCAGCCGTCACAGCAGCAGTAGAAGGACCGGCGGAATTCTGCTGTTTGGATCCATTGACAGCCACTTTCGTTATCTCAACTCTGTCGATGGGCTCCGTGTCACCCTTGGGCGTAGTCGATAACGACGCTGAAGAAGCATTGAGCCGCTTTCTCTCTATTGTCAGACCTGGCAAAATGCACACATTCTTACACCAGTTTCATCATAAAAATAAGCTAAAGCAAAAAGTGTTGGATGTGTCATCATCACCTGAGGGAATGACGGAGCTGACAAGACCATTGTTTCCCTCAGCACTGCTGTCGACATTCTCAGCATGTTGTAGACTGTCGCTGAAATGACTATGATTTTCTTCCTTGCTCTCCTTCTCGTCGTCCACAGAGATCGTCTTTTTCCGGCCACGATTCGAGGTGCCGGGCACTTTGGGGCCAGAAAGACTGGATGTATACTTGATGACCTCCGTATCACTTGGAAGCCTGAACGAGTCTCTTCGGTCGTTCAACAGACTGGAGACCGAATAAGCAGACGAGGACGGAGTCGGCGGCGTCGACGAGGACGACAGCGACTGCAGGCGCTGCATATACTCCTGTGCAGCCAATTGCTGAGCAGCCAGGCCCCACCACGCCGCACCTGCTCGACAATCACACCATTTCAATGAACACAATATCAACGAATTTATAGAGTACAGCGATTGTCGTGCTCTTACTGGCAGGGTTCATGCCCAAGCTGGCCGCCTGCGAGGCGGCCATGCCGAGGGTGGAGAAGCTGTCGTTGTTGCCGTTGTTGACGCCATTGCTGCTCATCGGGTTGCCGGCCAAGGGGCTCGCGAAGGGGCTGCCCAGCGCGCCATACAGGGCTGAACCAACAATCGCGTCAATCAATGCAAACAAAGCGAATATGAGCGGAAACTGTACCTAGGAGTGAGGTGGGGTCGTAGGCGTTGATGCCGGAGGCGGAGTTGGCCTCGTTCTTGCCCTTCTTGGCCTCCGACGACATCGCGACTCGCTTCCGCTAGGCCATCCTGACGAGGAACAAAGGAGACATCAGCCGTGTTTACTAACAGGCGCGCCAGACGGCGCGTCAGCTGTCGCGACAGCTGACGCCTCTTCTGACGCGACAAAAAAAACGCTACCAGTAGGGCAAAGCTATTGGGCCTCGGTTTTCTTGTGTCCAACCGTGACTCATTTAAGAAACACTTGGAAAAGTGCTCTTTTTTATTAATTTGCACTAGAAGATTTTAAGACCAGTAGAATGTGCTGGAAGCAGAGAGGGAGAAAGAGACACAATGATGTACTGAGATTGTTCCAAAAAGTAAAAATATGGGGCAAATATACGGTGATATGGAAGGGAAAGAAGCTATGGAGGAGGAATTGCTTTGATGTAGCCATTATGCTAACTCTGCCTTTAATGAGGAATAAAAGGGAGAATCAATTACAAAGTTTACGTATTTGTCAGTTTTCCTACAAAGTTCCCCCCAAATCTAGATTAACAAAAAATCAATAATTAAAGGGGAGGAATAACAATCACCTTATGTTTTTTGTTCACTACAAAATAGGCTTCTCATTTCCTTATCTTCAGACTGAGAGAGCAAGTAGTGTGAATATACAGAACATACATTTATATCACTTAGACTTAGAAAAGTGTGCCAAATTACTTTGAACCCACAAATCTTGTAGTAACATTTTGAAATGCTTAAAGTGATAAAAGTGGGGCGAGCATTGATTGACTGATAATGATTAAGTGTTGAACAAATGGGCAGGACCCAAATCTTTACTCCCAAATCCTAGCAATTTCTGATTGTCGGTTATAAATAGAGCCTTTCTTATCTCTGGTAAAATACTGCAACTATATAAGAATGCAAATGTTGTTGTCTCCCTTCCAAGTCAAATGTTTGCTTTAACAGGAATAATGGGTGAATCATTGTCTGTACAAAACAAATTCACAGAAGATTTGAAGTAAGCATATATTTAGCCCAAAAGTGTCTCAGAAAGCACACTGACCTCCCTTTTGCCCTAACACGAGGTCAGGGAGAAGCAAGGTTAACGCAATTCCATTGTTTATTCTATCTAAAACAAAAGGCTCAAAAAATGCCCAAACAATCCTCATCCTTTATCAAATGTGAAGCAAGGCACCGCAAATATCTGGCAAAATGGATGGGGCAACCCAATGCATCACAGTCAAGAATGTTCCTTCATACGTGAAGACCGACATTTGGAGCAAGGCTTTGCTTCTAGTATGTGATTGGGGTCTGAGCTCGTCATTTGATCGTGGGGACACTTGAGGGAGCTGCAGCAAGTCTGCCGAGGAAAGGAGGTTGTAGCCGTGTCCACAAGCTGGCGGAGCCAAGTTGGCAGCACGGCCGACGCCAGCCGGGCCAGGCACTGCGTCTGGCGCAGCCAACAAAGAGCTACGGACGCTGCCAACCGACCTACGACAGCTGGCAATAGACAGATACACACCTCACAATGACGACTACACTTATTTCACTTGTTTGTCTGAGCAAAAGCCCATTAAGGCCACAAATAACCAGCCAAACCCTAAAGGCTCCTCCAGAGAGCCTCCTAATGACTTTGAATCCACTCTAGGCATGATTGATCAATGCTTGGTTGTGCCCAAAAGGGCTCAATAAAAGCAACAAATGCTAAAGAATCTATCAGGAAGTCATGATTTAAGTGGAATGTTCCATCGAGATGCCACAAGTTCAGCTATCCACAACTAACTAAGCCCCTGTTTCCTAACGGTGCTTTACATACTGACATAGATCAGACGCCGTTGATATATTGTTAATACATAGGGCAGTGTGGCTACAAAAAAGGTGCAGAATGTTTGGTAGGTGAATGAAGGTTGATTCGTTGGGGCCAAAGGAAATGCCATGGAGCCTTTTTGGAAGTGAATCTCTTCTACATATATGACATACAACAACGGTTATGCAATGTACAGTCACTGCAAAGACCCCTCACTTTGCTACAAATACAACTCTATGATAAGAGGGGCTTCTACCATGGCGGCTTGCCTAGCTTCGGGCATGAAACTTGGATAATATCATCTAAGTTCGTCATTTGTCTCAATTAGCCATAGAATGCCTTATGCCATCACAACCCTTTCTCATAGTCCAATTTAATACTTCAACCCTTATGTAATTCCATCATGGCCTCAAAGATAAAAATGGAGACAAGGTACTAGAACTGACACAAAAGAAAGAGCCTTATGTACAGCTCGACCTTGAGCACTGGTACTACACTGAGCAGGACTATATAAACAACTAATGATGAGATTGATGACCTACCACAACCACTTGTCAATTCCATAATGCAAAAAGTAGCTTAATGTCTTGCCTCATGTTATAGTAGGTAAAGTAGAACAATGGACAGAGGAAGTAAAATGCCATACCTTACTTAGAAGCAATTGTGTTTGGGAGAACTCACTTTTGTCAAATAAGATGAAATTGAGCACACTGTCACTTGTGGCCACTAAAGAGGTGTCAAAAAAGGCCAGTTTTGGAGGCGTCAATCACTTTTGAGGAGGATTCCAAGCAGAGTATGAGGTGAGATTGATGGGCTTGAGTTGCTGCTTCTCGCTGTGCCGCTCGGCGTGGACTGAGACCTCGTAGGGTGCGCAGGTTCGTTCCGACATCTGCGTTGCGTGGCCTGGCCGAATCTGCCGCCCTGGCCGACGCATTCGTCGGCCCCAAGCGGCTCTCTCTCCTCAATTTTTCCCCTCACAATGCGTGTGTGTGTGTACCAACCGACACACACAGTGCTCACATGACGACACACTAAAGCCTCTATCTCCTCCACTTACTTCGAAGTCTTGCTTGCTTTCCTCAAAACGACTCGAAACGAATTCAGCTGCAAAAGGGGCTGCAAAATCTTCGAACCAGCCTAATTATCGGGAGCCCCTCGTAGAACAATTCAAGAAGGAAACAATGTTGAATCCCCCATATACTCATTTTCTTATGTGCACTACTTTGCTCAAAATTGGATTTGCAATCTGTATTACGTATACATATTACTATGTCTATTATTATATACTTTACTAACATTCTAAAAATGTACTAGGTACATTCTACATATTTCTTTTTTCCAACAGTACTGCTACATACTAATACAATAAGTCTCTGCTTTGAGTGACCGCGGGCAAGGCTCGTCCCCCTTTGGCGGGTCCAGTGGCCGCAATCTTGTTATGTAACGATTTGCGTCAACATCAGCTACGCATTTTGTGCGTCAGCATAACGCTAATGTCGATAATGAATGAATGAGTGGACGCCCTGTCAAGGTCGCTGACGCATTTCACGTATTATTCACACTTTTTAACCGTCATTTTTGGCACACCCACACCATTTTGCACTTCTTTCGAAATGCCTTTATTGTTCGATAATTGAGCACTTTTGGGGCTCTTTTTTGGCCCTTTTTTCCTGTCAATTCTAGTTTGTTGTGCATGGTGGGCTTGTCTTGTGCCTTGGCAGTATCTAATCAAAGTATATCATCGCTGCAGTGCATGGGAGACAGCTGTTCTGGGGCCTGGACAGAGGGCAGGTAGAGCTCAGGCCATGGCCTCAAGCACTGCATGAATGCTCTGTACTCATTACTGTACGTACAAAGTGTGTGTACTTATGTAGTTGTATGCATTGGCCATCTATCTCTCTTAGGGCTCGGATTGTACAGTCAATGTGTGTGGGTGAAAAAGAGGCTTGTCTGCTCACAAATGTTCGCTGTGCTTGCATTTATTTGTAATGTATGCACTAAATGTGTCTTCTTGAACACAAAGACAAGTGTGTACATTGCTTGCTCGTCTCAGAGCTATCGAGCTCAGTGGCTTGAAATGCTCCTCATTGCTGTACAATTGCAAGAATTACATGTTTTATTTACATACTTCCTATGTACATAAGATATGCATAGAGATTCACAGTTGCTGCTTTTACACCAAACAATCCATGTTTTGGCAATCAATGCAGAAATAATGTTTTAGGCTCGGCTTTAACATTTAATGCATGGAACGTATTATATTTTGTCTTCTGTTTTTTTGTAATTCGTAATAAAACGTTTACAAAAAGCTCAAAAGTGCATTGGGAAAAATTTGATTTCGTCATCACTGATATACACCAAAAAAACCATCAAAGTGCTTGTAAAACGCAAATACAAAAAAGGCATTTTAAATTACATTTCAATTACGCTACTTCGATTCATTTGCTTCCTTGCCTAAGCTATTGTTAATAAAGCACGTGACAAAAACGATGCTCGAGCTTTGTTTTTATAAAATAATCCATAATGACTTGATTTATGACATCATCAATACATTAAAGCTTGATTTAACAACTGCAAACTTATCACGTGATTGATGGATTGCTCTGTCTGTAACAACCTTTTGTTCAGCCAAAATTGCATTTGTCTCATTAAATAGATCCATTTGCAGATATACATATGTAAGGGTTCGTTCACATTCATAAGCAATTAATTGTTTGCACTTCGAACCACAAATAAACAACAAAAGCAATTTTATGCTATAAGACAGTGGAACAAGGAAAATATGCGCATAAAAAAGTGTCTACCAACAATACTTGAAGTATTTATCACACTAGAGGAAATAAGTATATCGAACTAACGAAGTGGGTCGACGACAGAGGGCGCCACAATCCAGAAATCTCTCATCAATCTCGCACTCCATATGTGAAGAGTCAGCTGTCGCGACAGCTGACTTTCGCCTTCCTCCAAGACGCGCCTGGCCCAAAACGTAAACAAAAGCACAGCGTTCGCTCTTCCTTTTCCGTCTGCGAAGTTGAACCGTACGTAAGTCAAATAACTCAAAATGGACTTAATTTCCGTCTAATTACGTCTAATTACGTCTAATTAAACTAAGCTTTGTTCAAAATGAACGTAATGTCATAGTTTCCACGTGGCAAATTGTAATCATGTTGATGGAATGTTGAATAGGCCAAGATGGTGCAGCGCATCACGTACCGTCGTCGTCTGAGCTACAACACGAAGAGCAACAGACGCAAGATCACGCGCAC
>JAOXNJ010237728.1:0-15621 GCA_028566655.1 Metis holothuriae | reverse complement strand
ATTAGGACTCATTATGTCATTAAACCACTCCTAAATCTGGGATAATTTAACTTTGACAAAGGGAGTGTATGAGAGAGAAAGGAATAAACCAAATTTCAAGTCTCTAACTCTTTTGGTTCAGAAGTTATAGCATAATTATTGTTAAAAGCTGTTTTCTACAATGACAGTACTGCAATTGTTGTTCATAGCTTTGGTCAGTAGAGCATTTCTAAAGACACAGTTTTCAAGATAAGGTGTTTTACATGTAAGTCAACAGCTGAAAACTTAAAAAAAAAAATGTTGTCTGGAATGCCTTGTAGTAAAGTCTCGAAGCATGTCAACCTAACAAAAAAAATTGATTGAGAGTCAATTTGTAGGACATTTATTAACATCTTACTTGAAAAAAACGTTCATACAAAGTGCATACATACCCTTAAATACATGCTACAAAAATGTATACAAATCTGGGGAATTGTTCATAAATCGTAATAAGAACAAACACGGTCAGGAAAAGATACATAAAGGTAGAAAGTAATACTTTTCTTAAAAAGTACACTTTTTCGTCAAAATTCATCAAATTTGTTAAAGTAATTGCCCAAAAACATCAATGGATTCCAGATCATGCCACGGAAGTAAATGCATAAAGTTCGCCGAGAATTACTGGCGTACTCATCAATCAATCAATCAGTCTCTGTATCGTTTGGTGATTTGCTCCTCAGTGAATCCCTTGGTCTCGGGGACGGCGGTGAGCACGAAGACGAAGCCGAGGGCGCTGAAGAAGGCGTAGACGAAGAAGACGTTGTCGCTGCCCATCTGCCTCTGCATGGAGGGGAAGCTCTGCGTGACCACGAAGGACACGAGACACGTGAAGGCCACGCAGAGCCCGTTGGCCGCGGGCCGGATGCGCAGCGGCAGCAACTCCGTCACCGTGATCCAGATCATCGAGCCGTAGCCCAGCGTGAACGTCGGCATGTACGCCATCAACAACAGCACCGGCACCCACGCCCTCCAGGCCGCCACGTCCTCCTCGGCGTCCTCCTTGTTCAGCCTGAAGTGCAACCCTAGGCCCAGCAGACAAAGCGCGATGCTGGCGGAGGACACGAGCAGCATGAGTCGTCTGGGCAGCTTCTGGGCCACGAAAAGCGTGGCCACATTGGATGCAAAAAGAGCCAAACCCACCAAAATGGTGGACGTGAATGCGTCGAGGGTGGGCGCGGCCCTCTGGAAGATGCTGACGGTGAACTGCATCACCACACTGATGCCACTTAGCTGAAAGAAGAACATGAGAGCCAAGCAAATGGCGAGCGGCTTCACATGCTCTTTCTTGGCCAACTCCATCCACTTGAAGTCCTTGTTATTGTCCGTGCTGCTGGCCGCCTTCTTTAGCTGCTCCAATTCGGCTTCCAGAGGGAAATGGGGGCCTCGGAGGAGCCGAAGGACGTCTTGGGCCTGCTGGGGTCGTCTTCTGATTAGATGCACTGGGGTCTCGGGCATCAATAACAGGAGAAATGTGACTATCAGGGCCAAAGCGGCTAATGTCAGGGAGAGTTGGCGCCAATTGAGCACTGCACCCGAAATCTGACAGAAAAGGACACCCAGACTTCCCGTCAGAGCGGGGACCACGGCGAGAGAGGCTCTGCGTCCGGGCTCGGCCGTCTCCATGATGATCAGGGTGGAGAGGTTGGTGGAGAAGCCGAGACCCACGCCCATCAGGAAGCGGCCCAGCAGCAGGGCCGCGTAGTTGACGGGGTCGCTGTCGATGATCAGGTCGATTGTGGACACCAATAAGAAGCTGAGGAAGAAGACGAGGCCCGTGCCGAAGACGCTGCTGAACTTCCTGCCCAACAAGTTGGCCACGGGGCCCGCCATCAGACTGGACGTCAGCATGCCGACGGCCGCCACGCTCACCACAGTGCCGATGTTGGCGTTTTCCATGTGGGACACGGACCTGTCGTCCAGGATGGAGGGCAGGTAGAGCGCGGGGAAGACGACGCTGGTGCCGTGCACGAAGCACCCCAGACTCACCACCAACGTCACCAACACCTGCCAAAACGCTCTTCCTCGCTCCCTAATCATTAAATGTTGTGTATTGATGCAACTATTTAAGATTATGATGAAGGCTATCGTACTTGGTCAAGTCGGTCTCGTTCTCCTCCTCGGACGCCAGCATGACGTCGTTCTCGGCCCTCCCCGTCTCGGTGTCGGTGGCCATCTTGAGGATGACAGTAAAGCGATAAGTTCTGATCAACTAACCCATTGATGACAAGACAAAGTCTGTCTGAATGTGTCTCGTCACAAGAAAATGTGCAATAAACTGTGTCGGAACGTTCTCAGGCCACAAACAACATTGAAAGCCAGGCTTTTCAAGCCATACATATACTTGTACTATACATACGTTAGTACAATGAGTACATGCCCAATACTGCAAGTAATGAAGGCAGCTAGCTATATAGCTTGTCTAGTGCTTCATGTGCATAAGGCAGTTTCAGGCCGGAGCTGGAGTTGAGCTAGGGATGCTGTCAACTGACGTACAACATATTTGTGCACATCCATAGCACAAACTAGTAAATTTTCGTAGGGTTAAGCGAGGACATGGTTAAGTAATGAGCATGGACTCATTAGTGGTGTAGCTCTCCTTGAGCTTTCTTTGTTCCAAAAGGCCATCTGTTGCGACAGCCAGAACTCGTGACCGGGGGAAACAGGGCTTATTAGTCCTCATATTATGCTAGAACAGTGACACTCTAAGACTTGATCAAAAGTGGGGAAAGCCAAGGCACTATGTGTAGAACAAAAGATGAAGCAAGACCAGGCTCGAGTTGACCAAAGATCATTCATTCATTCATGCAAGAAGTCTTTAGTATAATTGGACACAATCACTTATACATGTAAGTTTGAGTTGTGTCCTATGAGACAGTATCTTATTACTTACATTATTACCGTTTTATAGAGTTGAGCCATTTCAAAAGGAGTCAAAATCTATATAAATTCGATGTAAAGTTGATGAAGGGCTCGACCCGACCCGATCGAAATGAATCGAGCCCGATCCATCCTTGCTGCGAGTCCCAAGGGAGAGCCCCTCTATGATTTAGAAAGCCGCGTTTGTTGTGGTGGGTCGAGGTCGCAGCCGGTGCTGCAATGACAAGCAGGACATGACGTCCAAGAGCAACCGAGACAAAGAGAACATCGCAGATAAAGCAAAGGGAGGGGCAGAGGACATTTTGGGGCAAAATCACAAAGAACTTTTTGAAAAAAAAGACGAAAAAGTGTGTGGAAAGAAAGACGACCCAATTGCCGAAGCTCAAAAAGGTCCCGGAAAAGACGACAATAACAATAGTAGTGAAGAAGAAAGTAGTGATAGCGATAGGGAGCAAAGTTCACTGAGCAGTGCATGTGATTCGCAACAAAAGGTTTTGAGTCCATCATTCATTGCCAGACACGACATCTCCACGAAACGCCATCACGTCATTGTGCCGCTCCAAAGACTCTTACAGCAAGAAGAAGAAGTCTTTGGGGCAGAGTGCAATAGTCAAAAATCGCCAAATTTGCAAGCCAAACTGCATTGTTTGGAGCGCGAGACAGGCGCGAAATTGCGTCAAATCCGAAAGAACACTACTACTAAATCCACTTCTTCCTTACCAAAGTCTTCTTTATTATCGTCTTGCTCGAGGTTGACGCGACAGCGCTTGGGCTCGCTGAACCTCGTCGCTCTGCGAGGTTTGGTCAGCCACATGACTCCCTTGGTGCAGGCCCTGAACGAGGGTTTGGTGAAGGAGCTGATCGAGCGAGACGCCTTGGTCCGAGAGCGCGATGCTCTCATGCTCGACGCAGACGATCTCAGACTGGCACTCATCAAACTGTGCTGAGAAATCAATCAATCTAGTCACATCTAACAATAACAACACTTTGAGTTAGTTGTTTGGCGATGAATGAGTCGGGGATGAGACGATTGAGTGGTCTGGAGTTGATGTTGGAGGAGGTGTCGTTCCGTCGTCGCTGCGAGTCTTCCAACCCGGCCTTGAGCGGCGTCTGCACCTTCTGGATCGACGTCTTCGTCCGCCACTTTCTCTTCCACAACAACGAGAACAACGAGGAGACAAAAAACGACGAGAGAGACGACCTGCTCTTCTTCGTGCGCCCGCCGAGTGCCGTGGGTCGGCGGGGTCTGCAGCAGCTGCATCTGAATCTGCACCAACTGGGGGCGCATCAGGTGGACGTTTTCCGCAAGGCCAGCAAGCAGCTGCCCATAGGCGACCCCGACGTGCTCTGGGAGGAGACGGTCTATCTCAACATGATTGTGCACCAGCTGCACTTCAACCTGAATCTGGCCATTTGCTGTCGGACCAGCTCCAACGAGCTGCAGATCCTCAAGCGCATTTCGCACAGAGTCTTCGCCACGCCCAGTCGGCATCGCATGGAGAACAAGGGGGAGCACGAGCAAATTGTCTATCCCGAATTGGTCTTTTGCATCGACAACTTTGACGATTGTCTCCTGGCCATAAGAGATACGGAGAGTTTGGCCATTGAGCTAGTCGCCAAGGATCCTGATTGCAGAGAGGAAGGCTTGAAGAGAGTGCTTTATTCGGCTCTCATCCCCTATGAGGCTCTGAGAAACGCCTTTGAGCAGAGTTCAGCTAATAATAGTAGAGGAGGGACCAAGGCCATTCTGAAGAAATTGTCTAGCTCCAACATCGCCAGCTTCCTCAGTAATGGCATTTATGCCGAAAACAGTTGTGTGGAGCATCTCAGAGTCACTGGACTCCAACTGGGACATGCGGAGGTGGCTGTCAGGGCTCAGGCAATGCAGCAGCACATGGGATCGGAACCCCTGCTGGATCTCTGGCAGCAAGAGGATCCGTTGCAACAGCTGATTCTAGGTCACGTGACCGACCACGTGACCGACCACGTGACTGATCACGTGGCGTCTTCGTTTAGTCGGTGGTCGAGTGACCCCAGTCTGACGACGCCCTCTTGGCGCCAAAATTGCAAGAATGGGAAGGAGTCCTGGGACATTTTTGCCGTGGAACTGTGTTCTCTGGACACGGAGTCGAGATTGATGCCCTTGTTCGAGATGAGGGGCTCCAAGCAGATCTTCCACGCCTGGCGCCATTTCCGGAGAGCCAATTCCATGCCTCTACAGACCCATGTCACGCTCATTAGTCTGCCGTGGTGGGGAATTGTGCAGAAACTCTTGCAGACGCCCACAAGAACCGTTTTACCCGTGCTCACATTTTGAGTGTCAATCAATCCATCGACTGATCACCAATCAATCAGTCAATCAATCCATTGATTGATTGATTGGTTAATCAATCAGTTGAGTGATTGATTGATCGATCATTGATGGTTCGTGAGTGTGTTCATTCCTATCGCTTGTCAGTGTGTGTGTGCTCTTGTCACTGATCAATCAATCTGTTTTGTCAGTTCTCGTTCAGAAAGCCAATTAAACGCAATGAATCTCCTTGCTCAGCTCTTCAATCAAACCTATGCAATAAGTGAAAAGTCACTTTTTAATAAAAGAGATTAAATTAATTTAGGATGTACCCTCAATCGTTATTACATAAGTAGATTACTTGCTACGTTTTGTTTGAATTTGTGCCACTAGGTGAAAATTTTTTTATTCTTGACTTTACAATTACAATTCGATGTGAAACACCATTACAATGCAACTCATTTTAGGGGAATAGAATTAGGACAACATCGACAAACTTCTATAGAGATTTGGAAAGCAAAAATCGTTTAAAGGTCATATTTTGTGTCATGCAGCAATTTGGGCTTGTTACATAGATGACAATTTTCAATTTTATGTACTTTCTCCTGATAGGAAATGGGAAGGGAAAAGGAGCCTAATTCAAAACATTCATTACCTTTAATGTTCTTAATATTTTTTTTGCCAGACAAGGCGAATTACAATGGGAGAATAAGAGAAAAATTCAGGTTACAAGCAAGTTTTTCTTGAAAATAGAAAAAGAGGCCCGACAAATGATGTACCTGTTTCTCTGAGATCAAATGATGCTCACCCACCCCAAATGAAAGGGAAGAGCTTCAACTTATTTAACCATTCTTAAAAGTACTTTTTAAAAAAAAGTTTGTTACAGAAATTGTGCAGTTTTCTTACCTGCTCATCTACTTTAAATCTAGGTAAAACATTGAAGATAGAAAGAATTAACTTTCTTTATATTTACGAGATATTAAGCAGAAATGGAAGAGAACACATGAATTTTGACAGTCATGGTTACCTAGCTAGTAGAGAGAGACAGGTCAGTTTTTTTACATTCAGAAGCTAGACACTACAGAGTCTGCAAACTGCTCTATTTGAAGTAAGTAATGGCTCATAATGATATTTAAGGGCCATGGCTGAGGGATTTATGCCCAGACCTTGAGCAAGAAGTCCCAGCTTCCTGTGGCAAAGGCGGTTCCATCCGGAGAGCACTTCAAGGTGGACACTCTGTTCTCGTGGCCATAGAGCATGGCAATGCGATGGGTCTTCAAGCTGTCCCACAAGTTGACCGAGTAGTCGTTGTAGCCGGCAAAGAGGATGCGACCAGAGGGACTGAAGTCGATGGCATTCACTCCGAACAATATGGACTCCTTGGTATAACGAGCCACCTCTCTGCAATCAAATCAAGTGGAACAGTTGTTGCTTCATAATATACCTAGAATAAATGAGAAGTGTGACCTGTCGGCTCTGAGGTCGAAGAGTCTGCAGCTGGCATCATCACTTCCTGTGCCAATGGCATCGCCGCTGGGATGGAACTTGACAGCATTCACGTCGGACTCGTGGCCCTCGAAGTACTGCACGTAGTGGCCCGTGCGCATGTCCCACACATAGGCCATCTTGTCGCAGCTCTACAGTCAGTTCAACACGTTGTTGACAGCTAGGCCCTATTGTGGAAAATCAGTGTCCTGACTTACCCCAGAGACGAAGACGTTGGGATTGGGTCCCTGTTCGAGGTCGATTGACATGACATCCGCACTGTGGCCGTGGAAGCTCTGCAGCACCTGGCCGGATTCGACATCCCAGAGGGCGCAAGTGGCATCGCCCGAGCCCGTCAGCACCTGGTTATCGGAGCCGGGGAAGAGACAGCAGGACATGTAGCTGGTGTGCGTCCCCACCGTCCGCTTCTTGCTGGCCACGTCCTCGTCCATGGTGAGCGTGTAGACGGTCACCTTGTTGTCCAGACCGCCGCAGGCCACCACGGACCCCGAGGGGCCGTAGGCGCAGGCCATGACCCAGGTGGTGGGCATGCTGATGGCGTGCTCCTTGTTGGTGCTGAAGGCGTCCCACACAATCAGCTTGCCGTCCTGGGAGCTGGACACCAAGTGCCGCTTGTCGCTGCACCAGTCCAGACAGAGGACCTTGGCCGTGTGGCCCTTCAGGGTGCGACGCACCTTGATGTTCAGGCTCTGGATGGGCTCCAGGGCGTGCGCCATGTCTGCCAGAGTTCGGTCGCCGAGTTTGAGGCGCTCCTCGGTGATTTTCTTCTTCAGTCTCTCGATCTCCGCCTGCAACTCCTCGATGCTCGCCTCCTCCATCAACAGGCCCTTGCTCACCGCGCCCACGGAGCTCATCGACGCCTTCTCCTCCACAACGCCACTCTCAGAGGAGCCTGCTGGCAAAGCAATTCTCGTCAAAAATGGGGCTTTTTCAGGCAAAAATGAGGCAATTCAACGTGAATGGCTCGTACCAGTGGATGGAACAGCGGCCTCACTTGATTCCCCAGCACCTTCTGTGGTGACAGGAATAGCCACTGTAGTGACAACGGTGGTTGTTGTGGCCACTGTACTAGTGCTGGTTGTGGTTGCCGAGGCACTGCTCGTGCTCGTTGTCGGGGCAGTTGTCGTTGCAGAGGCCATGATCAGGTCGATCTTGGCCACAATGAAAGAGTGGCTTTCCCCTGGCAGCTGTGCACTGCTTTCTCTTTGCTTAGGCAGCTGTCATGAAAAAAAGGGCATTACAGTGGGCCTGACAAGGGTTAGTGCATGGGGACACAATAAGTACCTACTATGTATAATCTGTGAGAGAGTTTTCATTCATTCACGAACCAAAATTTATTGCTACTACCATCATATTGCCGCATTTTTGCCTTGAATAACTCAAATTACATTAGAGATTGATGGCTAATGCTATATCGTAATTCTTCTACCCTCTTTATTTTATTTCTATTCCACAATCATCTCAATTACTTCCCACACAATGATTCACACACGAATTGAAGCAGTACAGATCCACATGTAGCATGATTGTCGATTTTGCAGCAACATCAACGAGATGCACTATTACTTGCACAATCAGCTTGGACGGAGTGGACTGATAAGGACTTTACTGGCCTCCATTCAGGCTCAGTCATACAATACAAACAACACCTTTACTCATTATTCACATTTTTCTTGGAAAAAAAAACAAACAAACGAAATGAGACTAAAATGGACTCTTTAGATGGTTGGAACCCAAGGCTCCTATGGGACACTTGAAGATGATGTCCGACTTGACCAAGGAGTACTCCGACCCCAAGGAGCACTCCGACTCCAACGTGTCCATCGTGGCCCCCTTGGCCACCGTGGAATGGCGTCCCTTCAGGTATGATGGATAGAAGTGCTTTTCCTGTATTTAGATAAAGTTGTACCTGAGGCTTTATCGATTGACTTTATTCCAGAGGACAAATCTGAGCCCTGCAGTACATAAATGTGCTGCTTTCGCTTTGAAGGCAGTCATAAAATGCTCTTTACTTCTAATATGTAAATGTATGAGTAAATACTTTTCTGTTGGAATTCCTGTACCTGCCTTCAGCAATGCTTTCCGTAGTAAATACTTTTGTCCCTAATTTGACTTTTTTTTTTCAATTTGGCAATTAAGAAGGGATTCGTTGACCTTAATTTACTCAATCTTGATTACTTAATAGTTAATACCTACATACGCACACAACACAAGAATGTTATATTTATTAAGAACTTAAAAACAACGTAAAATTTTTTTATTAAACTCCAATGTTTGATATGAAACGCACCTCCAAAGATCAGAACATTCAGTCATTCACCTCGAATATTTTGATGGAATCCTTAGTGCGAATTACAACATTAAATGACAGCAATACACTTAGGCTTCAAAATTGAAATGTTAAAGTATTACTCATAAGTCATAAGATTGCTAAGAAAGTCACTTAGAACGTCAATTTTGGTCGGATATATCCTGAAGTTTGCTCATGGTCTCTCTGAGCAGTCTCCGGTTACGTCTGATCCGCTCCCTCTCCTTGGGCGACCGCTTCTCAACCACCTTGTTAGTTTTTTGCGACTTTTTGTTGCGATTTTCGCGCCCTTTTTTCGCAACCTGTTCGCCAATCTCCGACTGCAACCATTGCCAAAATCGCCTGAACATGAACCGCCAGGTCCTGCGATCCAGATCGTGCACGCGATCCTTGCGACTGGACGAGGGACGACGACGAGGACGACTGCGGAACCTTGGAGGCGACCTAAAAGTCAAACAATACTCTAATGACCCTAATGAATTACCTTAATTAAGACCTGTTAAATTAGTCAATCTAATGGACTTATTTACCTCGTTTTGTCGTTATTGTCCACATTCTTGGCGTGCATCTGCGCCAAGTGGAGCAGTCTGGCCTGCCGGGCCACCTGCAGCAGCTGCTTCCTTCTGGACGCCATTTCGAGCATGCTCAGCGTTCTGGGCCCATTATTCTGATCATTGGACGATAATAACCACGAAAATCGATTGGATGTCGTTGTACTGCTCATGGGGGTTGTTGGAGTGGCCTCAGTAATATTTGCTGAGAAAGAATTGGCGCCATTGGCCACTGCCAGAGCGAGCAGCAGCAGAGTGACGAGTGACATGGCTCAGATCACTCAATCCAGTACACAGGCCAAGATCAAGTGTCTCTTTACGTTGCCGTAAGATTTAAATGTAGTCTTATTAGTGCCAAAATGTGCGAGGTTTCGACGTTAATGCTCCTTTTACAGACTCCTTTTATAGACGTTGATCAGCTTGACGTTTATGCACTACTTTTACAGAACTACATATTTTTTATCACTGCTCAAACTTCAGTGCTTGTTTATAGCAAAATTGGTGACAGAGAAAAGGTGTTTTTTTTTTTTAAGTTGTAAGGAAGAATGTGATCCCGTCGACTGCTCCGAAGGGAGTGAGTGCTCTCCCCTTGCCAATCAATTAATCTATCAATCAGTGGCCAAGTGGCTTTCTCAGGAGATAAGCATTCCTACACCCACGCACTCACTGCTGCAAGTACATTTAATGGAAAGAAGTACACTTAATTGGGCTTAAAAGCATGTATTGCTTATTTTGGCTGCTGTATATTGCTGTGACGTCGTTTTTTGCACCTGCAAAATGTTAATCTGCGAACTCAGAGAGTGCAAAAATCTGCACGCCAACATAAGCAGACATCCAGACGTCCGTTTAGTCTACCAGCTCATTGCTATGCTATACTATTATATACATAGAGTATGTTACTACATATGATTAATTGTGTTGTATGTACCTAGTACTACATAGTGGCTGTTGTCCTATATGGAAAGAGGGCTTGGCAACCCCTTTTCTCCTTGCCAAAAAGTCTCACAAAATTATGTCATCAGTTCTAAACCAGAGGAAAAAGTGAAAGATTTTGGCAAAAAATAATTTCTAAGTGAGAAAAATTGGCAAAATAATGAATTTTTAAGTGATGATTTTTATCAAAAAAATGCATTTTTCGAAAATTAACAAAAAAGCTGTACACACTTAATTTTTTCAATTTTTTTCAACTATGTAGGAAACTTTAGGTAAATTGGTGATACATACATAAGTTTTCACTTTTTTCCGAGTTCTAGTCATAAGCCATGAGCAACAGCTGACATGTTTATTACTCGCTTTATATGGGCTAACCATAACCTTGCTAATTTGCTATGAGCAGGAGATACGTGATAATGAGCAGCTTGGCCCTGGCCACAATGGGTTTGGTGGCCACGTCGATTTTGCTGAAATTTCGACGACATCGACGTCGACAAGAAATGCGACAACGACTTCGGCGACGACACAGACAACGCGGACAAGACGAAGCAGAAGCAGCTGAGCTGATGCTCGTCGAGGATCAGCAGCAGTTGGAGAGGGCCACCACCATAATCAGAGAGTGCAGGAGATTTAACAGGATCGTCGGTAAAATGAAAAGTCATTAATTATAATTACTAAGCATACGATAATGTGGTTGATTACGTAATCATGTGCAATTAGATGTTGATTGATTGATTGATTGATTGATTGATTGATTTTAGGCATGGATTGCGAGTGGGGCACGGGCCCTTGTTTGCGCAAGTCGCCGCCGAGCTACTCCAAGGTGGCCTTGTTGCAGTTGGACATGGCCTACACCCCGTGCTCGATGTCGGGCACGTGCTTCCTGTTCAGGCTGAGCAAGTTGTCGTCGTTCCCGGACGCGTTGCAGGCCCTGTTGGAGGACGCCGACGTGCTGAAGGTGGGCGTGGCCATCGACGAGGACGCCAGGAGACTCAGAAGCGACTACGGAATTGAAGTTAACGGCTTCGTTGATCTCAGACACTGGGCAAAAATCCTAAAACCATCTCTTTCTAGGTACAAAGAGAACCCAAAAAAGCTGTAAATAATTTCTTAGTCTTAATCTTGGCTCAAAAAAAGATCTCATTGTTTCTCTCAGACTGGGTCTGGCCTCATTATCTGAGAGCTTTATTTCCGTTCGTCTGGACAAGAATTGGCGCCTGGCGGCGAGCAACTGGGAGAGCGACGAGTTGAGCGTCCTGCAGATGGAGTACGCGGCCAACGACGCCATCGCCGGGACCAACGTGGCCTTGGCCATGGCCATGGAGGAGGACATCGACCCCCAGAACGTCGTCGCGATCGCCTTCGATCATTTAGTGATGTTCAAGGACAAAGCCTTCAAATCCGACAACAAGGGCAACAAGAAGTCGGACAACAAGAGGAGCAACAAGAGGAGCAACAACAGGGGAAACACTAGCCATGGAGTAAAGAGAAAGGAGCAGAGTCAAAGAGAGCAGTTGGAGTCGAAGGTTAAAACATCATGCAGCACATATGATGATGTTATTAATAGTATTAACTCAAAAATTTCGTAATTTCACAAATTTTTTTATGCAAAATTAAACAATTTTTACAAATCAATTAACTTTGACAGATAAATGGCACCAATAAGAGCGCAGAAACGCGTCTGAGCTACAGTGCGAGACAGTCGCCTCTGTACGACAATGCTCGGTTGGAGGCGCCGGACGGCCAGATGCTCTGCGTCTGCGACTCCAAGAAGGCGCGATGGTACGTCCAGAAGGGCATCGGTAATCACTTAATCGATTGCTTGAATCAAAATTTGATCACTTAATTAATTGATTAATGACATTTTCAGGCAAATTGGTGAGTGAGACGCCATTAACAGTCCGTCTTTGCTTCGAACCAGCCGGACGCCCCGAGGGGAGCGCGGGCGAGTACTACTTGTCGGAGAAGAACAACGTCTGCGTGATCTGCGGCATGCAGGAGTGCTATTTGCGCAAGTACATCGTGCCCCACGAATATCGCACGCATTTCCCCGAAGTAATGAGGGATCACCAATCGCACGACGTCCTTCTCACTTGTCCCAATTGTCACGCCGAATCCAATTCGAAGGATCTGGAATTCAGACGAAAATTGGCCAAGGAATGCGATGCACCCCTGGGAAGCGATTCTGACATAAAGCTCTTTGAAGATGCCAAATTGAAAAAGGTGAGATCGGCTGCCAGAGCAATCATTAAGGATGGAGACAAAATTCCGTTAAATCGACTTCGGGATTTGAAAAACCTTTTGAAGGAGCATTTCCAAGTCAATGAAATCAATCAGGATTTGATGAAAATGGCGGCCAACATTGACCCAATGTAAGCTTATAATTGACTCTTATAACAATTTATTTCCTTTTTTAAATATAATATTTAATGATATTTAGCAAAATTTCGCAATTTTCAACATGTTTATGAAATCAATTTTGTTTAACAGGTTGGCTAATCCGGACTACTGTCCCCACGGTAAGAAGGTCGTGCAGTACTTCGAGCAGAACGAAGGTTTGCTTGAATTGGAGCGTCGCTGGCGTCTGCACTTCCTGAGCACAATGAAACCGCGATTCTTGCCGCCCTTTTGGTCGCTTGATCATCAGAGAAGACGATTAGAAATCAGATTGGCCGAGGGAAGAATTCAAAATGGCGATTACAATCTGGCTGTGGGTGCAAATAACAATGGGGATGGTACTACGAGTTTTGAGAGTGTTGGAGAAGAAGGTCATCGGGAGTGATTTTTGGGGGGAATTGTTTTTTTTTATGTAAAAAGGAATTATTTTGTGATGAGTTATTTATGTACTTAGTGACTAACAATTGCTAATGTTTGAAATGATCTTTGTCCAAACACGGTCTTAAAGGAATAATTTACTAGTGTGCATTTGACAAAATGTAATGAATGAGTGGACCTTTTGTTTTGTTTTCTAAATCAATTTTTCTTTATGACAGTTCAAAAAGGAAATTTGAAAAAATAAAGCAACAGAATCGTTTCACAGGCAGCTAAATTGCAGCTATGCTTTATGATACTAGTAAGTGAGTAATTAAAAGAGAGGAGGCAATCACTTAAATTACAGGTAATAAATTGATTGCTTTTTTTTAAGAACTTGTATTTTCAGCCACATTTCTATTTCGGTTCTCGGGGCATTCTCGAAGCTGGCATTAGCGAGCTTTGTCAATCTTACGTAATTTCAATCAAGCAGATAGATTCAATCAAACAAAACTGTCATTACATAGTTACTACATAGAACAAGAAATACAAGTAGTAAGTTACTGGTAAAGAATTCGAAACAAAACCATGCATTTTGTGATGAACCTCACATTCACCTTAGGTCAAAGTACACACTCAAAGTAGCCTAGCTGTTTATAATAATAATAAGAGAAAATACCATCCTTCTTTCTCGCAATTAGTGCTACAAATGTGGCTCTTACAATGGAATGCATTACAAAGAAAGTATAGAAATGAGAGCAATGATTCATGTCAGTTTAGACCTCTCGTTCGTCCTCGATTCCGTTTGGCTGTTGTTGGGGCGCCTTGCTGTAGCTCTCCTCCCTCCTCTCCTCGACCCTGGCCTCGACGAAGAGCAGCACGGAGGAGGCCAGCTGGCCCAGGCCCCCCACGAACGCGGCCGCGTACGACCACGAGACGTGGTTGTGCTCCCACTCGGGCATGAAGAAGCGCCCGTCGCCGTACAGCGCGAAGATGATCAGCGCCACGCTGGTCATGCCGCAGCCCACCAGCATGGACGTGGCCGAGTAGCGCAGCGACGGCACGCGGTAGTAGTCGTGGATGCAGACCAGCAACGAGACGCAGAGCCCCAACGCTATCAGCGTGGCCAGGAAACCCAGCGAAAAGAACACTTGCACGGCCACAAAAAAGGCTATATTCAAAAAACAATCTATGAAACACCTCTTTATCATTAATAGGAATATGTCATTACGTGGCTGAATTTCGCCTCTGATGATGTCGTACTCCTCCACGAAGATGTTCCTGCACCCATAGAACCTCGTCTCGTACTGCTGCCGCATGTCCCTGTATCCGTTGAGACACACCTCCCACAGCCCCAGGCGGACGAACTTGGGCGACGGCAGCTCCTCGTCGGGCACCGACACCAGCCAGAAGGGCGTCACGAACGCGAACAACTCCAGCAACGTGGTCACCAGACTAAAACCCAGGCCAGATCTCAACACATGGCGAGTATTGGCCCACTCCTCGGCCAACACATTCATCATGAACTCCTTCGGATCGAGACTAAGCTGATCTGAACTCAAGGTCCAAGGATGCTCGGATCCAGATGACAACTGACATCAATCCTGAGGGATGTGAGGATTTTGTGATGGCAAGTCGGTTCAAGTGCTGGGCGTCGTTCTCAGCAATTGCTGTTTGGCCAACGGAATCGGCTTGAGGGGACTCACAGCCTCACAGCCTCACAGGTATGGATTGAATGCTAGGGAACACCAGTGAAGTCTTTGTAGAGTAAAGTAGGTAGACTTTTTAGTGCTTGAAAGATGAATAGTTTGAGTGCTTTGGCCTTGTTCTTTCGGTGTGGGAGTAGGACATTGTTTTGGCTCTTGAACTTGTGACTTGGCACACGCAGTTCTCAGCCCTTTATGTCTGATGCATTTCGAAATATGTTCTGTACGTAGATAGTAGTAGTATGAATTATATGAAATTTAAGAGTTTAATCCATGTTTTTCTTTAATCCATCCTTTTTCTTTAGTCCAGTTTAATCCATGCACGTACCTGCTCTCTGCCATGTGGGATTAAACACACACAAAAAGATGTTTCATCTTGTGTTTCTCTATAAATCCTGCTTTTACTCTATCTTTCGTTACTAATCGATAGACAATAGACACTATTGAGTATACATATTGTAGTGAATTGCAGCATGCCCCTGTATTTTACTTCGTTTATTTCTGTCATTTGGCCCCCATAGTCACTTGTTTACCACAGATGTCGCGCACCGATCGTTCGTCGACCCCAGTCTCCCCCAACTAATCCAGTCCCCCTCTTGGCTGCCTTCCACCCCCTGATTTCCCCCAGTTGTGGCCACATGTGTGTTTTCTCTGCATGATGCACTCTGTTTTCTCTCCTTA
>JAOXNJ010237617.1:0-15622 GCA_028566655.1 Metis holothuriae | reverse complement strand
GATTGCTTAAAGTCTCGAAAAACATTGATATTTAGCAATTCGAACCCATTCCGTCAACAAAACCGCGTTAGGACTCCTTCCCCCTCTGCTCTCCGAACGCGTCGGGTTGAGGTTGCGTGAGCAATCGCGAGGTTGCGTGATCGCTCGCCTCACGGTGTCAATTTGTACGCTACCTGGACTGACGGTGTCAGTTTGACGGTGTCAATTTGTCGCCCCCGGATGCGACTTGACAGCTGTTGCCAGGTGTGTGACCAGCAAGGGCGTCGGGAAAAGTCGCCAAACCCCAAACTGGTCACACACCTCGCAAGGCCCTCATACCAATTTGAGCTTACGAGTTTCCAGCACTAAAAAAGGGACTAAGAGTGAGGTAGCACTCGCTTCGATAACTCTCGTTGGAACAATCGCGATAGCCACAAGAAGCAATGACCTCATTCAAAGTCCAACCAAATGCAAAGCACACAGTAAACTACAAATGGGGCTCAGGTGTCGAGGAGAAGTATCGCTCACCCTTTCTTTGCTTTCTTGTGCCTGGCACTCTTAATTAGGCCTGAAGAATTAATTAGAAATCACACAATTTGAACTACAAATTTGATAAGTTTCTTCTTGGCAGTGGCTACAACTTCACGACACGAGATAGGGGCGTACAAGAAAAAAAGACAAATGAAGAGGGCGCGGAAAACACGACTTTTAGCTTTCTCTAAATAGATTCTTCTAATGCATTATGATAACAATTGGGATTCTCGACGGACGCGTAGATTTTGCAAGAACTGCAGTCTTTGCACTCGTTGTCCTGGCATCGTTGTTGCCTCGAAGAGAACCTCTCAGCTGTTCTGCTAAAGATTTCTCTTCTAATACCTCAACCAAGAGAGATAGAGAGCTCGTATGCTTCAGCTTCTGCAACGCGACAATGACTTTTTGATAGGCAAAAATCTCTACTTTTGCCTAACACAGTCTTCTATGCTCATATCAGTTCATCGAGAAAGAAAGTATCCCAATGTTCTGCAAAGAATCTCTTGAGTGAGTGCGCGATTATTGTAATATTGACGTTAGCATAAAAAGAGAGAATTTTTCGAGCCTCAGAACAAGCCCGTTCCAATTCTCTGTACACAGACAGAGATGTCACCCAGTAGACTGATTTTTATCATTCTCAAATGAAGCACACAGAGTCACTCACTCATTCTCGTTTCCTACGGCATCCGATACTCCTCCTGGCTTGTCTTTGTGACGTTAGTCAAGTCACACCATTCGTCACATTATTGACAAAGCCGTTGCTGGCGTCGCCATTGGTGCACTTACACTCGTGTCGACCTGAATAACTGCTGGGGTTGAGCTGATCGGGCCCCCAAACACGAGCAGTGCAATCATCCGAGACTGAGACCAGCAACTCAGGGAATCGCGGGTTCCATGTGACGGCATTCACCAGGCGTAAGTGTCCACTCAGGATGGCAATCGGTTCTTCGCGTTTGGTATTGTAGATGAAGACGCGATGATCTTCGCTCCCGCTCGCAAGAAAACGTGGCGGCATTTTTCGGGAAGAAGAGGCGTCGTTGGTGCTTGAGTTTTGCTCGGCCTCCACGTATCCGAAGCATGAGTGGAGGGTGTAGAAACCCTGAGTCACGCCAACGAACTTGCGCACGAGCATCTTGAAGTCGATGTTCCACATGTGCAGACCCTGGTTGGCAATGCTGAGCAAGACATACGTGTCTGACGGATCGATTGTGAACGTCATTATGCTATGATCCTCTTGCAAGACGGTGTAGTCGCGATTCTTCTCGAAATTATAACTACGAATGCGATGATGAGTGTCGGCCGCCAGTACATTCTTGCTGTCGGCTCTGTATTGCAAGCACTGAACGCGGATGCCTTCCCAGGAGTCTAGAACGACGCCCTTGGTGTCGCACTGATAAAAATTGCCCCGACTGCCGCCGCAAGCTATGCGCGACCCGTCCGGTGACCAGCATACCGCCGTCAACGAATCTTCCGTCGAGTGGGATATCTTGCCATCAATGCGGTCGCCCAACACATCCCACAAACATATCTTTAAAAGACAAATGGTATACATATGTATATGAACGAATACAAACTTTATTAAGGACGAGCCATTACCTCGTCACATTCTTCTGGACCACACACTGCGAGATGCGAACTGTCTGGGCTCCAGGCCAGAAATGATACGCCGTGATTGTTGCGTTCTAGACTGCAGCCCTTTTTGAACTTGAGGGTTACTGGGTCCAAGTCCCAGACAATGACCGTTGAGTCCTTGGATCCGGTGGCCAATTTCAAGCCGTCCGGAGAGAATTGGCAGTGCCAGATCTCCTCACAGTGTTCGTTCAGCGTCTGGATATTTGTGGTAGGGAAGTTGGGCTTAAAGCAACAATGGTCGGTGGCCAGAGAGCTGATGTCAGGAGCGTCCAGACTTTCTGTATCACCAATGTGAAATAAGCAACGGTCGTGTTGCCAACGCGACGCCTGTGCTAAAAGTGTGCGAAGACGACGGGGAGGCAGCATCACTGAGGCCGGCAAGAAGTTCTGAAGACGCTCCATCAAATGTGACCGACTACTTGAATCAAGCACATCTGATGACCTCGAAGATGGACGATGGCTCTGCATCAACAATGAAGACAACTCGTGCGTCCGACGCCGGTTGTGTTCCAACGGCGACAACTCAGTCTGAAGAATCTGTAAATAACACAGTAAGTTTTAAACATGCTAAAGAAATAACATATAAAATTGCCTTTGTATTGTTACCTTAAGGGCTTCGAAAGAGCTCCTTTGGGCAATGCACTCTAGATATTTATGCTCTATGATCAAGTACTTCATTTCAGTCAGGTGCTCGGGTTTCTCCAGGTGATCCTTCAAGCCCTCCAGGCCTAAGGGAAACAAAATGTTAAAAATAACATGTAAGGATAAAGCATGTAAAAGATATGAAACAACAAGGCTGCATATACAAGTATTCTTTGACTCCTAGACGATGCCAACAACTAGGGTTCCAGGCTAGGCACACTGCGTGTCGTAGGACGTAGGGGCGTATGAAGTATAAACACAATTTTAATGGCAACGTTTTTCGCAGATTTGCAACAAAAAGCATGCTTGTTTGCCCACACTGTCGACATGCGTTATTTTCTAATAGCCTTTATGCACTGCCATGAAATCGAGTTAAAGTGACTTTGCCCTGTCAGAGAAAGAAAAGACTTGGCCTTTTGATACCATCAAGCACATAATTAATAAAACCATAAGCAGAATATCCTTGGGGAATAACACTTTCCATCACCATTGCCTCGAGCAGCTCCGACTTGTTGAAAAAAAGTTGCCAGAGCGTTTTTTCTCTTAAAATGCAAAATGATAAAGCATTTTTGCTTCTTCAAAGCCAATGCATCAAGCTCTACGTTACCGACACCAGAGTCATTGGCGGCATCCATGAAAAATTTAACAAAATGACTTAGAAACAAAACAATATTTGATCCTGACTTTTAATGGCTGCATTCCAGTCGCCGCTGATGACGTGTTTCCTGAAGCTGGCAGCGGAAGGCTGCTCCAGCCTGCAATTGGCCTCGTGCATCAACACGTCGGCGCTCGTCTTCAGTCCCAGAGAGTGTAAGTGTTGCACAATCAGCCGAACCACCTCTCTCTCCGTCTCGTCGAGACTGCTGGCCGATCTGCGAGCAACCTTGCGCTGCAGAAACCTCTGCAAACTGCCCGAAATGGAATCGTCCGAAGTGCTGCTACCACTGCTGCTGCTGTTGCTGCACTTGAGCTTGTTGAAGGCGTTGCCGCCGTTGGCCACGCCCTCCATCGACTCCAACGAGCCGTCCATGGCCGCGCCAGAGGCCTCCTGGGAAACACGCGAGTCTGCAGAGAAAAGACCAGCGTCAAATGAGGCCCAAAACCAACTAAACCATTTTCTCGAACAAACAGCCATTTCTGGGTCAAACGGGCGACAAAGAGAAAAGAACAGCTGCCAGCACAAAGAAAGGCAGGGTAAAATGGTAAGGCAAAGTCGGACAAGAAGAAGAGGGTGCGTGGGAGTGTTGCTACAGAGAAGAAAGGCGGATTGGCCTCGGGAAAGAAGGGCAGCAAAAAATGGGGCCCTATTAGTGGCGGGGAGAAGACGAACGAAAAAAGTGAGACGCCATGGAAATCGGGCAGCTGTCGCCGAGCAGAAGGCAAGGTTAGGGACGGCCCAGGTGACAAGATTGGTTTCATGGTTGAAATGTGGCAGTTGGCGTCGAGGTTGTGCAACCTGGCGTCGCTGCTGCCTCGGTTCTGGGTCGCTTGCAGGGCGGCTGGAGCGCGTTAATGGCGATGTTGTCCTCGTGGGTGTCGTCGGTGGACGTTGAGGGCGACGAAGACATGGGGCGCCGACACGGAGCGCGCGGATGCGGCCGTCGTCGACCACACCATCCACGACAACCAGGGCACACGATCTGCGCACAAAGAGACGAGAAAGACGTCAGCCCACAGCAGCTGTCAGCCAGCCAAGCTGCCTAATGTCACACAAGCCAAGCAAGGCACAAGGGCGACAGCTGACATGCGACAGCTGACAAGCGACAGCTGACGAGCGACAGCTGACGCAGCTGTCGGGCCAATGGTCCCACAAAGGCACATACAAGGGAATTATTGGGCACATACATATGTATTGTTAACTGAGTGTCTTAATGAAAGTGACCGCACAGCAGAACAATTTTTAGTAGTGTGTTCATTACGTACGAGTTCGTAATTACTTTCTATTTGCGCAATTTCTTTTAGGTAGATGGAGAATAACGCAACCTCCAATGCCTTTATTTTCTCTACACGTTCTCTCTTCGCTATTCTGGCAGTATGAATTTGAATTTCGCAAGACTTTGTTACCTTTATTTTGCACAAGGTTTGTTTATTGAGGGGAAACAGAAGGAGACAGAAATGGGTAATGTATTATGCTTTGATCGTCTTCTCTGACTTACACTGATTGGCATCTGGAAAAAGCTAGATCATTTCTGGAGCAAATCGAGCATGGCCACCAAAAACACTTGTTAATCAGCAGTCTTGGATCACAGATAACAGACTTGTCCCTTACTTTCATCCTCAATTTTCCATACATTTCTTACTTTTTATCAATATTATTTACTTTTTTGTAACTTTAGTGTGGATTGGTGGCCTCGTAGGTGGTTGCCACGATGTTCTGCAGGCCGTAGATCTGCTCCAGACTGGCCACGCAGTTCAGGCGCTTGGCCAAATGGTCGGAAGAGCGACTTATGGAGTGACCACCTTCAAAACACATAAAACCAAAATTGCAGAGCTCGAAAAAATATATATTTTTTATTAAATACATGATACCCGAGCACTGGTTGGTCATGCACGTTTTGCCGACCTTCTCCTGCTTGCCAACTATGATCGGCGCCTTGCCCGTCTGCTCGAAGACCAAGCCGTTGAGAAAGATGTCCTCGCAGTTGAACAACTCGTCCACCTTCGCCCGTAACTCTTCCTTCATCTCGTACGTGTAGGCCTTGAATTTAATTCGAATCATGGATTACAAATGAGTCTCATAAATACCAAGTGTGGCGTAAAATAAAATTGGCGGAATTTTTCCCCACGTAATGATAGAATTTGTGAATGAAGGCTGCCCCGGTGAGCGCCAAGTTGTAGAACTTCATGCCACTCCACTTGTACTCGTACTTCCCGTTCTGATCCTTCCGAACCATTCTTCCCGCCAGACCGACCATGCGATCTCTGTTCTCCTTCCAGACTCTGAATCCGAGTCGAATGTCGTTCAGCGGGATGCGCGTGTCGTCGTCCAAGTGCAACACGGCCTCGGTCTCGATGGCGTCCAACGGCAAGAAGCGGTTGTTCAGGCTGTTGCTCTGCATCTTCACCAAGTGAACGGGGATGGACGAGTCGATGGGGCCCTTCGCATCGCCCTCGACGTCGTTCCACACCGCCACGATCTTCACATTTTACAACGAAAACGTCTTTTCAGAGTTAATTTACATCAAATTTGAGTCAAAATTAGAATATGAAATGTTTTGAGATATACGGCATGGAGCTCCTTGATGGACTGCAAGGTTTGGACGAGGTCCACGAGGGCCTCCCACCTCTTGTAGGTGAGCACGACCAGCGTGAACTTCTCGTCTCTGATGTTCTCCTCCAGGTCGAAAGAGCCGCGGCGACTCCTCTGAATGCTCAGGGGCGATCGACGCCATGGATAGAAGGCCTTGTTCCATCTGTACATTCGTTCTTCACTCGAGGACCAAGACAAACGAGATGAAGATGTCGAGCTCTCAATGTAGTCACCAGTCATCAAATCTAAACTTCTCACACTCTATTTTTTGATAATTAACAAAAGACACATATTAAAATTAGTTGAAGAACGATTGAAATTTCTTTTATTACCTGATGTAATGGAGGCTCGAGATTAAGCACTTGTTCCCTGACAAAGGCGATTGTGGCGTCCAACATTGCTTGCTCACTGCTGAAGTAGTTTTTCCATAACAAATAGCCAAAGCGTTTAAGCTCTAAAATTCTCTCCTCGCTCATTTCTCTCGTGTTGTAGACGACTTCTGGCAGTTGGTGGGGTCTCACTACTAAGAGTGCATCTGACCACCTTATCAATGGATTGAAGGGCAAATGGCTCAGAATCTGATCGTCTTCACTTAACAAAATGGGAATTGTTGCCTCCTCCAGGGCTTGCATCAAGTGTTTCAGATTGTTTTCGAGTGATTTTGTGAAGTCTAATAGTAAGAATTGACAGGAAGAGGGCGAGGAGACGACGGCCACCTTCGGGATCAGCGCCACGTCGAGGCTGCAGAGCGTCAACTGTCGCTTCAACGGCAACAACGGCTTCATCGATGTGTTCGAGGACGAAAATTCTGGCTGTTTTGGCGGCAATTGAAGCATTCTTTTGTTGAAAGTTGGTAACGGCGAAGACAATACTGCTCTGGCACTGAAAAGATCTATATCTAAGTAGTAAATACTGGGGATCCCAGTGCAAGACGTAATTTCGGGACTTTTAGACGAGAGCCGCACGACAATGTTGATTTTGTCCTTTCTGCAATCTTGACTGAACAAATCTCTCAAATTGGAAGTCTCGGACGACTCCAGGCCCACCAAGATCAGCTCGGACGTCGTGATGTTCAACGTCGACTTCGTGGGCGTCTTCAGCACCAACTCGGACGACAAGGGCTGCGTTGCCATGGGACCCAACGGGGTCAGAGAGACGCGGGACTGCAGATAAAGACCGGAAAAGATAGAATTATAGACATAGCGCAGTAGAATTACTACAAAAGCTTAAAATGTTAATTTTAGTCTTTTTAATGCCACTTTAATTTCATGGGGCATACGGCATGATGTAGGAGGAGTAGAAGGGCGCAGAGAGTGAGGCCGAGGATGACCGAGGCGCGCATCCAGGTTGGCGTTGAAGCTTGTTTCATGATGCGCTCAATCAACTTCCTCGGCTCGATCAATGCTAAAATTAAAAGATAATTAGGTTTGTCAAAAAATAATCGTTGTAAAAAAGGAACCGCCAGTTTTACCTTTAGAAGACATGTTTATATAAGATAAAAAAAAGTGCGAGAACCTAAAATTGCTTTTGTTCCCCGTTACATTTACGGTGTCAACGCTTGGTTTCAATTCGTTGCTGCCTCGGTTATGTCGATCTCCTCTCATGTTCAGGGTCTGCACCATGACTGAACCAATGCTTTCCTCGATTCGAGAGACCAACAAAGTAGGAATAAGAGCTTTAGAATGACGTCATTACATCACTGGGAGGCAGAGCATTGGAGCTGCTGTGAATGGAAGTGCTTGTTGCAGCCTTGCCAATCAACTACTGGCAGCCAGGCCCCAGGCCCACTTCTCAGTATGGTGATAGAATCAATAGAGCTTTTGAGCCATTTCTGGTGGTCGAATTCTTAATTGAAGCTATAGGCAGCTGTATTACTCACGTTTCATTTGCTGCTTTTAAAAAAATCACCTATTTTCTATTGTTGCCCACTATATTTCTGTTCATTGTGGATCATATTTCCTTCTTGTTGAAAAGAGTTGAACAAGTGTGGATCTGAGGCCATGAAGTTTTCATGAGCAATTATCAGCCCTTCTAGAGAACCTCAGTCGGTTCATATTTTTTTAGTGGTCCGTACTATGTGTAGTGAAAACTAGGATATAGTACAAGAAAGAAAACAGTCTAAATAAAAAAAAAAAACAATGTAGAAGGGATATGATGACAATCTGACAAAGTTTGACTAATGATTCTGACTCCTTTTAATAGTCAAACAGTAAAGTACCTGTGACCTGCTCATCCTCCTCTTATATGCACAGTTACGCTGAAACTGGTCACTTCTAACACTTCCTGGATTCATTCTCATTGCAGTATGAAGCCTGTTACACCTGACATGTCCACTGTCTGGACAAGGTGATTTGAATCTGTTGTCAAAAAGTCTTCTTACAGTTCTCAAATTTTACAAACATTCTAAAAAAGTACTCTGTATATTTGCTTTATTTTCTTATTGTCAGTATTTTGTGTTATTGACTGAGTGTCAAAGAGTTAGAAACTTGTTCACTGGTTGTAAATATTTCGACCTTATTCACTTTGAGAGTTTATTGCTTGAGTGTGTTAGTTTTTGCGATGTAATTACGTGAGCTCCCTGATCTATTTGATGAATAATATTAAAAATCATAGAGAAATGCTTGCCTTCATTTACATAGTTAAACATGATACATTCACATCGATCTTCCTAATGCTTTTAAATACAAACCTTACATGTTTTCATCTCCTCGACCTTCCTACTTCTCATAATACTCATATACCAAAAGATTGGAATCATTTCATTCAAAGACATTTTATGAGAGGCCATAAACGTCGATGCAGTTCAAACCAATCAAAGACACAAAATACTTAAAAATAGTAAATAGTAAGCACTAAAGCCTCAAGTGCTATAAACGGAATAATGGTGATAGTGGGAACAGCTAAAGCAGCGTTTAAACAACCACTATTAGTGAGCAATATTAATACCAATCCAACAATTTCCATGATTAAGCAAGTGTAGGTAGCTAGAATAGATTTTTTTATGTAGAGGTCATGTGTAATGCGTTAAGGTCGAAATTGGAAAGGGTAACTACGTGAAGGGGTTTTAAAAGATTGATGAGTGTGAGCTTTCACACTTCGATTGGTAGACAATGCTCGTACCTGTTGTGTTCGCGTCCCATCGATTCTTGATATGGCCGCCGAGGTCACCTTCGCCCCCTTCTACGCCCTCTTCGACAACGACCACGTGCAGGTCCCCTAGAAAACCTTCTAAAATTGTCATGAATTCATAGAATTTATTTGGAAAATTGCGGAAAATTCTCAAAAATTGCCAGATTTTGCTGCTGATCTTCGGCTACGTGGGCCCCTCCGACTTCGACAATTGCGTGCAGGTCTGTCATGCCTGGCGCTCCTTCATTCGCCGCCAGCTGGCGTCCAACGCGCGCTTCAGACGACGCGTCATCAAGGCCAAACTTCCTTACGAGTGGCTCAAAAAGAGACCCAAACTCACGAGGTACAACAATATTTACTAAACAAAAAATTTAGATATCACCGAACTCTACAACTTTTATTAATAACTTAAATTGCCAAATAGATTGCCAATTGGGCATAGTCTAGCGCCGCCACTGAGGATCCACGCCGATTGCCGTGACATAGTATTGACTACAGTGGACTCCTTTCTCGTCTGGCACCGTCGCTCCAAGGCATTTAAGATTGAAGTGGGGCCAAAGTTGGAGGGAAATGCACATTTGATGATTGAGCAAATGGCATTTAGCGACAAATTCATTGTCACCACTCACAGACACAATAATAAGGTGCTAGTATGGAACAGAGCCACCTATAAACTTGTGCACACTCATGATTGTCTTGGCATCGAGGGGTACGAGAGCAAACCCTGCTTCGTCAAGGTAAAGAAGCTGTAACTGCTTTTAAACTGAAAATATTGCAAAACTGTACTAACAAAAAGTGTCACTCAAGAAATTCTCTAATAGCCTTATTTTATACTTAAATGTAACTTGTTCATTATTTTCTTCAAAGTTCCTCGATGAAGGAGTGCGACTTGTGGTCTGGCTGAGCGACGGCAGCTTGTGGGTGCTGCGAGTCTCCTTCGACGGCTCTCTCAGTCCCATCAAGGCCTTGAATGGGCATTTGCAAGGCAATAATGAGGCTAGTTTGGATCAAAATCATTTATTGACGGCCTCCGCAGATTCTAAAGTCAATTTGTGGGATATCAACAGTTACAAGTTGCTCTGGTCAAACCATAGATCCGAGGCAAAGTTCAGATGCTCTGGTCTCTCCAGACAAGTGGCAGTAGTGGCCGGATCCTTCGGCCAGGACGGATATCTCCAGGTCCTAAACCAGACTTTAGATCAATCAAAAGTTATTTAGATCAAAAATTATTCTAGTTCATTGATTGATTGAGAATTGATATTATTGGCTAATTAGATTTACGACCGCAACAACGGCGAGCTGCTGCACGAGCTGGTGACACTGGAGGGCATCGCCTTCCAGAATCTGGCCGTTACTCGAGTAATTCGAACAATTCTGCATAAATTAAATATTCTCATAATAAATAATGCATAGGAAAAGCCAAAAATGGAAGTAAGTTATTAAAATGACGTTAATTAATTTTTTTAAGACTCGAGTGGTGGCTCAATTGGGGATCCGTCACCGACTGCTGACGTCGAAGCTGCTGGTGTTGTCGCTGCCGACGGGCGACGTGTTGGCGGAGCGCTCGTTCGTCGACGTGCTGAGGCTGCACGTGGTGGGCGACTCGGCGCTGGTGCTGGTGCACAACCAGAGCGGCGACTTCCGGACGCGGATCAGCGCGTTCGACTTGAACGCCGACAGCGGCGTCTTCGGCCACGAGCGCCTCATCTTCATGTACGACCACAACTACGACAAGTTGCCGCTGTTCCTCGACGACACGAGCATCGTGCACACCGACGAGCAGCAGACCGAGCTCTGGGTCCGCGACTTCCACGCCTTCTTCGTCGAGGAGGCCAGGGGCGCCGTGCGCATGCTCAGCAACGGCAACTACACCCTCAACAACTACCACAACAACAACAACTTCTACCAGAGGATCAGGGACGCCTACTTCGACAGACTCTGTCACCAGTGCTGCGCTCTTCAATAACCTTAGTTTAGACCCAATTTTAGATCATTATAGCTCGATCCTCATCTTGGGTACAAACTCGTATCGCTTTCGGGTTTTGTTCATGTCGATATTTTTGAGTTAATCCAAAAATGTGCATGATAGACTGATATGAATGAGCACGTTTTGGGGAATAATTCTTTAGCAATCCGTTAATTGTTGAAATTGTGATTTGCAAGTGACGTCCTAGTATCCGTGCGTTGATTAGTTCATTTTATAATGCTTTGAAAGATCGTGGTCTAAATTATCGACGGTTTTTTAGCATATTACACAAATATGCATCTCCTCAACCAAAAAACATTGATCGTCCCTTATTCGTCTTAGTTTTTTATTTCTCCTTCAAGCTAAGGGGCACAAATAAGATGATTGCAATTTAAATTTAGTTTTTTTTACACCAAAAAGCAAAAAAAGGGGACGAAATTATTTGAAAGAAAGAACAAGCATGTACATAGGGAGACGCACGACATGTTGTTGGTCGATCTTGCCAAAATCGTACTATTTACAACGAGCCAAAGACAATCGGGGTCGGGCCCAATGTCCACTGCCCCTGAACCGCATCTATTCTTCGTCCCACTCTAAATACGACTTTATGCACTAAATACGGTCATTATCGAAATAAGTATGTAGTACACTAGGGATGACTCATTCTGTGGATCGCTGTGGCTCTCTGGGCCATTGGAATGCTGGCAAGAGCTCAAGATCGGCACTACTGGCCTCGAAGTCTGAAAATAGAAGGTGTTATAATAGAAGTAATGAGGTGTGCCAAGAAAGTTTGTGAGCAAAGACGAGGTGGGCTCGGGAAAGACGAGGTCGTCAGTCGCTCAAGCTGCTTCCAGGCCGACCCAGGACACTTTGTAGTAGAAGAGAACACATCTAGGCCTTCATCATGGGCAGGTGAAATCAGAAGTCTCTATAGTTGATCCTGCTTCAAATAGCTCTTCTAATGAACCATTTTGTTCTTAATGGATTGATGAGTGTCTGAGTTGTTTTCGGCAGGGGCGAAGGGGAATTCTCCAAGGAGCAGTTGGAGATGTACAAGGACTGCTTCCACCTGATGGACGTGGACAAGGACGGCACGATCAGCAAGAGCGACCTCAGGGCCGCCTTCGACAACGTGGGCGTGCTCATGACCGAGAGCGAGCTGGACGACATGCTCTCCGAGGTCGGCGGTGCCTGCTCCTTCGACGCCATGATCAAGATGTTCCAGGAAAAGATGGCCGGCGGTAATCACTCTCGATCATTACTGCTGCCAATCTCCTCAAACAAGCTCTTTATATCATCCTAGAATAATTCTGTGTTTGTGAGCAGGCTCGAACGACTCGGACGAGCTGATTGTGCAGGCGTTCAAGGCGTACGACGTGGACGGCAAGATCGACGCTGAGATGTTCCGCCACGCGCTGATGACGTGGGGCGACAAGTTCTCGGCGGCCGAGATCGACGACATCTTCGGCGAGTTCGAGCCCGACGACGACGGCCTGATCGACAGCAAGGCCGTCATCGGCCTGTTCGTGGCCGGCGGCGGCGAGGACAAGGCCGCCGAGGAGGAGGCCGCCGCCGAGGAGGCCAAGGCGGCCGAGGAGGCCGCCGCCGCTGCCGCCGCCGCCGCCGAGGCCGACGCGCCCGCCGAGGGCACCAAGAAGAAGAAGAAGAAGAAGAAGGCCGCCAAGTAAGACAACAACAACATCGACGAGTATGTCCCATCGATGTTCAATCATCGCCTAATAGCGAGTTGGCCATTGCCCTGCATAAAGCTCGCTTCCTTGAAGTGAGCCAGCAAAAGTAATAAAGAAGGATCAATCGATGTGTCAATGCTCGATCTCTCTTATTCATCTCTACCAAACTCTATTTACGGAGAAGAAGAAAATTTTGTTGTTTTGCGAAGGGTTTTGATGGAAAATAAGGTCACAAAATTGGGCACATCTCAAAATGTGCATTGATGTGCATTGACGCATTGGTTATAGTACCAATTAAGAACAATTCTAAACGCAATTTAGACCCATATGTACTTCATTCACTATTAAGCATTTACTGTAGGTAATTGCCAGCATTACTTATCTTAGCACTTTTGATATTTGTGAGCTATTCGTGTCACGATGGCAAAGCCACTACTTATTAAGTGCTTCTTTTTGGCAAAAGGCCAAAGGGCAAAAACTGAAACTCTCCTTGAGTTACCTACATCATTTTCTATGGGACCTAGAGTATTTGGATAAAGCTTTCAATATACTTTAAACCTATCTTTTGATGGAAAATGAATTGTTGTCCCTTAAACTCATTTACAGCCAATTTGAAATCCCAATTCTTCGTTATTACGCTCATAATGTGAACTTTTCGTGTCTGAAACTGTGCTGAGTAGCGGGAACGTGGGTAGTCAACAATCATGAACTTTTACGCAACTAGGTAAAAGATACATTTATGTATGAAAATGCTTAATTTAGACAAATGAAAATGTCTCGTAAATTTTCATACAAGTTTAACGCAGAGTGCAAAGAATAAGATGTTTGTTAAAAAAATGGCCAGAACAAAAGACTTGACAAAGTCTTCATTCTGATTAGACTACATACAGCAAGTGCCTCAATATCGGATCTTTCTTTCAACACTAATTTTGAGGCAGTTCGTACAAGGGTTTGCCATACTTCTTCTTGAGCGCATAGAGAATCTCGTGCGCCTCGTCGTAGTGCGGCTGCAACTGCTCCTTCACCCGGGCCATGTACGCCGTCAACACTGGCCGATCCTTCCTCACGTCCAATCTACACGTAACAATCATAAAATAAAAAAGGTTCATTTTGACCTTTATAAATAGTTGCAAGACAATTATAAAAGAAAAAAGGCTCATTTTGACCTTAATAAAAAGTTTTATTAGAAGAATTTTGCGAGAAAATGCACGTACCCTGCCATGGAGGGTTGTTCAAGTTCGCAGCAGGCGGTGATGTCGGCTACGCTGATTTGATCGTTGGCCAAGAACTGCTTCTGGCCCCCGGCCAACCACACCTTCTCGAAGGTGTCCAACACGGGCGCCACCTTGGCCTCGGCCTCGGCCACGGCCTCCTTCGTTGCCGGCTTCCCCAAGCGCATGGGGAAGATCAGGGCAGTCTGCATCAACGACCTCTTAAAAACCGTTGAAGAAGTCAAATGAAATCAAGTTTTACTCGAGCAAAGTGGCCGCAGACGTTCCTGACGTTGAGGTGCTGCCAGTGCAAGTACTCGTCGACCCTGACCATCTTGTTCAGGTCGGACCAGGGGTACCAGTGCTCGGCGGTGTTGTAGGCGCGGCTGATGTAGCGCAGCATGGCGTTGGAGTCTGCCGCGCACACGCCGTTGCTGTCCTGCATGCCTGGAATCTAATTTTGAGCACCAATCAAGATTATTTACAATTAAGAGCAATATCTTAATGAAGATGTTGATTACGGTGCCGAGAGGGTTGATTTTGAGGTATTCGGGAGTCTTGTGCTCCTTCTTGGCGATGAGCGTCTTCTGGAAGACGTGCGGCACGCCGGCCACGCGGCAAAATATGAACAGGGCCCGCGCCGGCTGCGACACCAGGTCTCCGAACAACTTCACTTGAGACATTTTACTGTCAATTAAACAAAAGCGGCACTTTTTTAGTCGATTTGACTTCAAAACATGGGAGAAAAGTGTCAAACAGTAACAGAAAATTGGTGAATAGTTACGCATGTATGTTGACTTGAAGTGCTGGGTGCTGCTGACAGGCTTGTTTTGGCTTGAACGCAGTGCTGATCTTGTTGCCAACTCGGAGCTGATGTACCTATTGAACAACACTTTCTAACAGCCAAATACACAGTACACTTTATGCTGTAGTGTTAGGGGCAAAGCTACCTATAGGCATGATAATACTACGATTTCCTGAGTTGATGCCTGACAGTGAATGCCCTTGGGATAGGTAAAAATTTCTTAGTGAAGTACGTACTTGTAGTTAAAAGTTTCGTAGACGCGTATTAATGGAAAATGAATAACTTGACGAACAATCAGTTTAAAAAAATCCTGAAATTCAAAACACAATTCAATCAAAAGAAATAGTACGAGTCGAGTACGCATCAGAATGATGCGGTCCCTTAATTTATTTCAGCATTTCCTCGAATCTCGCACATCAAGCGTCCCATCAGCTTGTGTATCAACCAATCAGCTGAAGCCAAAATTCGGCGTTTTCAGGCAATGTTGGTGAGGTAATCTCTGACCTCGTGTGTCTGGAATCTCTTGAAGCCCTGCTCATTGCAGATGCCGATTTCGATGTTGTCCTCGCTCATCTGGCCCTCGAAGCCCTCCTTCAGAGTCAGAATGGCGGTGTGCACGGCGTCCTCCAACTCGAGCTTGTCGTCGTAGCGCCTCTCCAGGAAGGTCTTGCCGTTCACGAAGTTCTTGCCCATGGCCGTGGCCTTCCAAGCGAAGTAGGCGCCCGAGGGATCGCATTGATACAACACCGGCTTGCCCTTGGGCCCCTCCTCCTCTTTCTTGCTGTC
>JAOXNJ010237396.1:0-15629 GCA_028566655.1 Metis holothuriae | reverse complement strand
TTTATTTTGTACATTTTTTCAACTATTGTAATTGTAGATTTTGATGGAGACGGCTTCATTGGGCCGAGCGATATCGAGCACGCGGTGAAACTGCTCACGCAGAACGAGATGGACGCAGACGAGATTCAGGCCATATGCGACAAAGTAGTACAATTTTGTACAAAAAATTCTCTCTTACATTAAATTGATTTACAAAGATATTTTTCTTACGAATTGTATTGACTTTTGGTAAAAAAGGTTCTGTTCGAGGCGGACATCGACGACGATCAGAAGTTGAGCTCGAGCGAGTTCGAGCACGTCATTACCAAATCGCCCGACTTCCTAAACACATTCCACTTTAGAATTTGAACAAATCAACCAAAGAAGTAATTCCCAATTGATTGCTGCACCATTCATCTACTATATGCAATGAATGTCCGAGGACTGTTATATAAGAGTGTGAAAAAAAGAACGTATTCGGTATTATGTAGCGAAGCAACATTACAGGAACCCGTTTGACTCCAAATCCCCGATAAGATCATTAGTCTCGTTTCAGCTGAGGCCACAAGCAAAGAGAAGAGATGAATTCTTCGTCCGAGATGTCGAAGCAAGCATTGAGACAACAAATGCGTCTCGTTTTAGCCAATTTGGAAGCTTCAAACAAGCAAAATCAATCCAAGGCCATTACAAACATATTACTGGCTTCAGAACAATATAAGAGAGCAGTGAATATAGCCGTCTACCTCAGCATGGAGGAAGAGGTCTGCACCGATTACATCATCAAGGATGCTCTAAAGTAAAAATCTAACTCAAAAAATGTGAAAATATGTGCAAAATCAATAATTTTTATAATATAAATGTTCATTTTTTAGGTCCGATTCCAAGAGGGTGTATGTGCCTCAGTACAGGACCAAGCCCACATTGGAGATGAGCATGCTTCGTCTCTACAGCTGGAGCGATTACGAATCTTTGCCCAAAACCAAGTGGGGCATTCGTCAACCCTCATTAAATGACAATAACAGAGAAATTTTGGATAAGGCCGATCTCATTCTAGTGCCTGGTCTGGCTTTCAGCACAAAAAATGAGAGATTGGGCAGAGGCAAAGGATTTTACGATAGGTTTTTGAGTTCTCAGAGAGAGAGGAACAAAAATTTGGCTATTGTGGCTCTGGCATTCAAGGAACAAATGGTGGATCAAGTGACAGTCGATGAACATGATCAACTTGTGGACAAGGTCATTGTTGCACACGAAACCTCTTAATGAACATCCTGCTTTTTGAACTCATTTGGATAAATATGTGTTTTTCCACAACTCGATGTCTTGCTGAAAAATGTTATGTGTCTATACGCAATTAGTGTTTCTTCACATTTGCATTGTACGGAATAGTAGTAAATGTAGTTATTTCAGAGATTATCTCACTCTTATTTACTGTTAGCAAAGAATGTCTTTGTGGTATGCTTTGACCACTTGAAAGTCACTTTTGGACCTGAACTGAAGCTCTAAAAGACACATTTCGACATTTATTACGACACAAAGCATACAAGCACTTATGTACATAAGTTCTTAGGTATGTGTGCAGCTTATTATGCCATATTTTATACTAACATTCTTACAGCAGTTTGCAATACTCATTTACTGCATCAATTATACTCATACCATAAAATTCCTCTCTCTCACTGGACCCACTAATGACTGCCCCTAACCACACACCCGGACGAACTTTTAAAGAATGGCAAATAGACCTTACCGCACTAGAAATGACACACATATTTCCTACTGGGGCTCATCTTGTAAAGCATTCTTCCAAAGGGAGGAAGAGAACACATAAAAAGGTAACTTAAGATTCAAAGGCGAATGGCACCGGACAGGGATGGCACCGGACAAAAGGGTTGATTAATGGTTATTTAGCCACAAATCTAGGTTGATGGCACTGCGACTATTCCTGCTCTATTCCCTCTTCCAAGTCTTGTTGATTTTAGCCCATTTAGAGGAGCATGAGAACGCCGAAGCTCATGAGCGAGCCGAAGGCCAAGCCGAGCACGAGGAATGCCACCATGAGCGACGCCGCCGTGGATTGGGCATGGGCATCGCCCTCGATGCTCTTCGGTCCGAACATCATGGCAATCGACCCAATGTAGCCGCCACTCAAACTCAAAATTGCCATGAGACCCAGGAACACGAGATCGGACTGAAAAAGAACAGGAGTGACCACTCGGTTGTTGGGCGAGGCATTGCAGAGCAGGAAGAGAGGAACGAGGCCGATGCGCAGTACAGAGATGATGAGAAGAATCAGACTGCCAGATCGAGTTGGTCCAGGCCAATGGGTGATTCCGGCCACAATTCGACCCACATAATCGCCGATGTTGAAGAGCAAGAAGCAACCGACAGGCGTGAAGAAGCGATCGTTCCACAAGTAGCCTTGACCATAATCCTCACTGATGACGAGCACGGTGAGGGCCGGGAAAACGGCCAGGGTGACCATGAAAGTGATGAAGACGCTGGCAATCCACACTTGAATCTGCATTGTGATTCTCAGCACATTCACCTTCTTGTGATCGTCTGAGGGTCTAAATTTGACTTCGGGCTCGTCGTCGTCGCCCCGCATCATTTTCTGGTCCTCCGGCTGCAGGTGACGGTGGCTGTAGTAGTGGTCGAAGAACTCGCTTCTGGTCAGGGCCGTGAACGCGGCCAGACTGGCGCAGATGAAGAAGATGGCCACCAAGAAGCAATAGAAGGCTGCATCCACGTGCGAGGTGCCCAAAGCGAGGAAAACGACATTGGTGGCAGCTGCGAAAATCCCGCCCAAGGCCTGACCCTGAACAACGGCGCCCATGTAGCGCGGAGGAAACTTCGCGGCCAGGGCACTCAGGCCACCCTGGAAGAGAACCCAAAGCATTAATTAAGAATGACAACCAAGAGAAGCTTCTTTTGCATCTTTTTGGCGCATTTTGGGAATTTTCGAGCTTGGTTTTATCTGATTTTGAAGAAGTTTCAGTTAAAAAAATGAAATGGGCGTGGCAGAAATGAAGCCCTAGAATAGCTAGTAGTCAGTCATGCAAGCCGTTTTTAATCTTACGTTCAGAAACCCAACACCCTAGAAAAGGAGCAGACTAGACACTTCACTACATATATAGCTAGAAAAAAAAAGCAGTCTGAAGAAGTCGCAATCTTTTAGCTTTTTTTGCTAATGAAGCGCTTCTACGAAAACTTGGATTAATGTAAGTGAGTAGTGTGGCCTCTGTGTGAATCAGCTTTTGCGAAATTTGACACCCCAAAAGCACCTCAATCTGAAGACACCTATCTAAAAAATGTAAAGTGAAGCTGCCTTTAGCCACTGAAGTGCTCCTTAGATGATTGATGATAACTTCATAACTCAGCAGGGGGGACTCCACTAACCCTATCATTAATGTAAGTACACGAAGTACAACATGATACAAGAAGTAAAGACATTTATGACGATTTCAATAAGCTATTATGTTTTTTTTTTCTACTTGGACAATGGCGACGGCGACGCTGATGGCGACGACGCTGACGAGGGTGAGGTCCATGAAGAGGTGCTGCCAGTGGTCGGTGTTGACCTTGGTCATGACGCAGGTGAGCACGAACAGCATGACCACGATCACCAAGGACACGAAGATCCTCGGCAACAATCTGAAGTGATGGCCGGCGGCAGCGTTTAACAACAACATCAAGACATTGGGCAACATGGAGGCGATGGAGAGGTAGGAGGACCACTTGGTCTGCAAGCTCGTCAGGCCGTCCATCGTCTCCTCCTCCGAGTCCTCGTAGTCCGTGGTGTTCGTGGCCAAGGGGATCAGCGTCTCCTCGCTCACGTCGCGGAACTTGTACATCCAGTAGCCGGACACTGCAAACATTCCGATTTCTCCATCATTCATAATACATATGTCTTTTGGAGCTAAGAATGCTAGAAAATATTATTGACATATTCCATTCGTACGTGTAAATAAAAGTATTGACATTAAGACCACATGTGCAACAGAGTAAAGAAAGCGTGATGTTCGCGGAACTTTGAATGTCTTTAATGCACCCTAAGTGTGCACAATAAGAAGCAATATTGACCCATCAAAAATGTGTGTCGTTTCTACACTAAACAAACAACATTGCTGAGCTCTATTAGTGCATAGCTAGCCGTGATGACATCAGTGAGCCGTCTGAAATCCTTATCAATCGTCGGCCTCATCTCCAATCAGTCAAACACAAGTAACTAGTCAATTAGAGTACTAAATGTACTAATTAAGATTGATTGCTCTATACAATTAAAATGCGCTTTGACTATCTATATGAAGTATGTAGCTAGGTAAAGCGAAAGCATTCCCTCCGAGGAGGCGGCCATTTTGGCGAGACACGAAATGTACTAGAACGAATCGATCTAACAAGTCCGAAGAAGCACTTCTACTCTATATAGGCACCTAGTCCAAGAAACACGTACATTTACTAAAGAAACACGCAATAAGGCGATTGCAAACCATACATTGTGTGGCCAAAAGGTGTTTTTTTATTGCCTGAGATGAAGAAGTTCCACGGGAGCAGCGTGCCCATGCCGAGCAGCTTGAAGACGAGGAACACCGAGTGGCAGGGATCCACGGGATCCGACACCGACTTCTCCATCTACAACAACAACAATTTGAACAACAAGTATCAGTAAATAAGAATGTATGTATTTATACTTCGAAAATGAGGCCGTGTTGCTAGTGTCCTAGTTATGCCTCGACTGCACGTGTTGGCTTTCTTTTGAGGGCCAGTAAGCGCGCGCGAGCTGAGCTGTAGTGGTGGATCGCGCCGCAATTGTTTGGATCGGTTCGGGTCGAGCTTTTCTTTTAATTTGAAATTCGGCGAGGCAATAGAATTGATAATTTTGGAGGCTGCTTTTCAGTGCTTTAATGAGCTTTATGCCCTAATTTTGCACCTTTTAATTATCTCAAAGTTGTTTTTTTGTGTGTTTTTAAATTTCTCATATTTGGAACATACGAGTCTTGGACTCTTAGGTCCAATCACTGTAGAAGAAGTGTTCTTTTTTTTCGAATTCGACCATAAATTTTATGCATATAAACTATGAATTTGATGAAGTAAAAAGTATGTGGCCCCAAAACTCTAATTTTCTCCAAATTAAGACACTTCAAGCACACATTAGTTGATCAATCAATCAATCAATCACCAAACTTGTATTGCCTTCTTCTACATATATCACAAATACAGGTCTCACAATCAATAAGTATCATTTCTTCCATAGTCTTCTCTCTTCTGTCATGCCTCGACAGATAATGAGGGCTGCATCACCAGTCTGGCCATCTTCTGGATGCTCGCACTCGTCTCGGGCGTCAACACCAATCTATACCAATCAATCAATCAATCCATCGACCAATCAATCAATTTTGTATCACATTTATGGGTTACTTGTAGGGTGAGTCCGAATTGGAATTGGTCTTCTTCTCCTCGTCACCGACCGAATTGGCCCTCTTTCTCAGACTGCCGCTAACATCGACGCTTCCCGGCTCGTCGAAAACCACATCAGTCACCTCAACCTACACAAAATTTAGCTTTTAAGACGAAATTTAGCAAATTTGTAAAAGAAAGTGTTAAAAAATCAATTATGAGTTGATTGAGAATGTTGAATGATAGAATCTTACCTGACCAGTAGCAACGTCCACTCTGAGATCCATGAGCCCCAGCATCAGCTCTGTTCCGACAAAAAGAGATTATTACAACACTTTGTGAATTATTTTCACTTATAATTCCATTTTTAGTGAAATAACTCAACAAAAGAATTATTTCCGAAAAATGGTCATTATAACAAAAGTTCATTTTCAATTTAAGGCACCAGTGGCAGCAGTGGCGGACTTGGTCTCCTTCTCCTGCACACTTGTTGTGCGAGCCACCTTGAGTCTGAGGGGGCCCAGTGCGAAGGGACATCTGACGGTTCGTTGTTGGTCGGAGACGAAGATGGAGACGTCGCCCTTTCGCTGCAAGGTCGACATTCCGTACAAATAGCCCTTTACCTTCGAGACTTTCTTGTCGAAATCATCGTTATTGTTCTGGACGACTTTGAGCAACATGGGGTCGAGTTGCTTGGCCCTCAGCGCGTCGTTCATGCGCAGAAAAATGGCGTCCATGAACGCGTTGTAGCTGGCGATCTCGCGCCGAGCGTCCAGACCCGTCTCCACCAGACGCAGCGAGGACGATAATGTCGTCGTTGGACCAGAAGTCGTTGCCGTTGTTGTCGTTGTCGTTGCCGTTGTTGTCCTTGTTGTTGTTGAAGTTGTCCTTGTTGTTGTTGAAGTTGTTTTTGTTGTCGTTGATGTCGTTGGTTCTGACTGAGGCTCGGTCTTTCTGCTGGCGACGGCGTTCTCCTTGAAGATCCACTGGCCAGCAGAGATCTTCTTCGGCATGCTCTCACGATCTAATCAAAGAACCATTCCATCCATCAATCAATTAATTGAGTCTTTTCTAAATGAATTATTGATTATTCAAGATATTTTGTAGATAGATGTTTTAAAAGAATAGCATTCATTCTTACAGAATTCGAAGGCGTTGGCCAAGCATAAGACGCAGCTGGCGACGAGGAGCCACAATACACCTGTCTTCATTTTCCAAGTTGTAATTTAATAAAATGTCTTCTATGATGTGATTTGATTGTGTGAGAGACGAATGTCGACTGAGAATCCTCTTGGATTTGGAGAAATAGAGAAAATTGTGGTGGTACAGAGAAGTTTGGTCGTTGCCGATTTCTCCCCAGACGGACGTCCGGCACTGCCAGCAAGTTTACCTGCGCTCGCAGTGACCCACATTTGGCCATAATAACCTTCAGGAATCTTGGTTCTTCGCATCTTTAGATCATTAGTCATAGAGATATTAGTACATTCTAGCTGTGCAGTTTTCGTTAGATTCATCGTGAGCAAATTGAACTGCAATCATTTGAAATTTATCAGTACATTTTCTCATTTACAAGTGCTAAAATTTATTGCTTCAAAAATGTTGCATAGATGCAGATAGCGAGAATTATGGTGGTAGCCTTGAAGTCATTCGAGAAATACGGAATATTGATGTAATCACTCACATTTTCTATCAATACTGTGCAATCCCTACTGTTGCATACCGTATTAATAAGACATTTAGTAAATGGAACTATTGTGCGGAGGGAGCAAATCAAATCGGCTTGCAAACCGTAATTTCGAGATTCACGTCAAAAACTATCTCCTCATTAGAGATCTTTAACCGAGAAATAACACTAAATAAACTAAATTTTGTTGTCCCTATTCCTCATATTCTCCATAGCTATACCTATTTATGCTTCTATAAACTTTGTATAACTTTGTAGGCATGCTAACATTAATTTACTGGTCAGAATAAGTCTTTTGAAAATTGGGCCTAAATAGTTCATTCTTTGACGTTGTTCATCCTCAGTTGTTGCTGTTCCCGTTGTTCCTGTTGAAGACGGCGTTGAGGATGCCGCCCATGGCGGCGTCGTTGCCGGAGAAGTAGAACTTGGTGCCATTGGCGACCATGCGCGCCACCTCCATCCTCACGAAGTTGTCGGTGAGCAGCTTCTCGTTGGCCCTGGCCCTGGTCTCCATGACGTAGGCCTCGGCCTCGGCGTCGCTGGTCAATCGATCTCTCCGAATAGCATTGGCGATGGCAGACAAATTGAATTCGATTTGCTGCTGCTCCAGGCGATTCTCGTCCTCGATTTGCTGCACTTGCTGCTGCTTCTGCGCCTTCAGCACGGCCCGCATCGTGTCCGTCTCCTGCTCGATGCGTGCCGTCACCTGCGCCTGACGAGCCACCAACTGCCTCGTCCACTCCACCTTCATTAATAAATTTACTTCATTTTTCAAAAATGACACTAACAAAAGTTGAAATTCAGGTCTCAAATAATTGATCAAAACAATTTTTGTCACCTTGACTTGTCGGTAGTTTTGGGCAATTGCAGGGGGCACTTGGGGCTTGGGCAGAAAGACGTTCCATATTCTGATGGCGTCGGCGGCCCCCTGCTCGTACTTCTTGAGCGTCTGCTCGACGTACTCGTGCACGAACTCGAAGATCTCGAGGAACCTGGAGTTGTACACCTCGTCAATCGTGTTGTTGGCGCAGAACAGCTGCACGGCCTCAATCACTCTGTCATTGATGAGCACGTCCTTAAGACCCATTCCGAATTGTCGTATGAGCTCCAGAGCCTTGTTGGGATCGATGCTGGAGATGACCTGCACGTCCTTGAAGATGTTTCGAACCCCGTCCTTCGTCGTGCAGGTCAAGGGTTGCAGAAATCGAGTTTCAGGTGTATACTGCAACTGTTCCACTGTAGTGACGAAGGGAAGAGTCCACTGTAGGCCGGATCTGGTGCTCTCGTTCATCAGGGCCCCCAGGCGGTAGTAGACGCCGATGTGGCCCTCGTCCACGCGGTGCACGGAGCTGATCAGGCTGGCCGCCAGCAAGAAGAGAAGCAAGACCACGGCCAGGGAGACGAACACCACGTTCGCCGTGTGCGCCGTGTCCTTGTGGCTCTCCTCCTCCTCCAGGTTCTGCTCGGGGTCCACGTTGGCTCTGGACATCTTGGACGAATTCCAAACAGAGGTGTAGGGACCCATTCAAGGCCGAAAGGGCCGACTCTCTCCTTTCCTTTGACCAGTCGAAGCTCAAGTGTTCTTATGCAGTCAATGTGCGTAGATGAATTGCAACTTATATATCGTTTTGGAGGGCCAATGGAATGTATTTCGTTTATTATTGATTGATTCTTCAATGAGATTGGATCACAAATAATTGATTATTTGCTAAAGGAATTTCCAAGATTCTGATTCCAAGATTTGCGTATGCATTGGACATACTCATTTGAGTGGAATAGAACAAAACATGTTTTTGCTCCTTCTGCCTTTTTCTACTTTTTACTGTGAGAATTCGTGAGTACTTACTCATAGAGAGACTTTTTTGTGAAAGGTTACTTTGACAAGATCTGTTTACCTTATAAGAAGCTCAATATTCGATGGACCATTGATAAGTACAGATCAAGGAATAAAACCTTGGTTAGATACAAAGGAAACGAGCATTTTCAATGGACAGAAATTAAGGTCATTATATATGTACTCGTACAATATTATGAACAGTTTGATCCACTTGAAATTGTACAGAGGAAGTTTACCCATCGATTACCACAGAAAAGAAATTAGTACCTCAAATGATTTTTTTATTAGTAGAATGTGTATTGAAGATCGAGCTAATGGTCAGTCAATCCATCTTTCAACATGTGGAGAAAGTTGATAGTGCCTCAATCCTTTGCCCTTTTTTACTGTCTCTAAAAACACAAGAATGCACTACAGTCACTTCATGAAGTAGTGCTTATGTCACAATGTAGTCTAATGCTTGGCGCTTTTATACTCTTTAGTCGGCTTTTTTTTCGTCCTTGTTTAGAGCCATTATGCTCTTGGCAAGCTCAGCTTTTGATGTCTTGCCAAGAACAGAGGGGGTCCAGTCGTGAAAATCCGATTCATTACTCCACTTCGTCTCCGCTCCCCAAGTTCATCGCCTGCAATCCAACCCTAAATAGTCAAGGAGCTTTAAAGACTTCCTAATAAAGTACATATTACAGTGAAGTCAAGTTTTTAAAAAGGTTTTTTGTGTGTAAAAGTACATAATAATGACGACGAAAAAGTCGTTTTGGCTCGTCATCGCTCTCCTGCTCATCCAAGTGCTCAATCCCGTGCAAATACGAGCAGCCAAAGGTGAAATCAATCATGATCAATCAATAGGCACATTCATATTCTTCTTTTAAAAGTGCTTAACAGTAAATGTGTGTTATTGATTCTTCTGTAGATGTGGATCTGGAGGACTCAGATGGAGACGGAATTCCAGATTCCAGTAAAAGAGTCTTATTCAAATGATCTTTAACATAATTATACATTTTTAATCGCCTATTTTGATGAATTTTTCTTGATAAAACTATGATATTTCCTCCTAAGTTGACACTGATGACGACAACGATGGCATCCCTGATTCCGAGGACGACGACGACGATGGCGATGGCATCCCTGACTCCATTGACAGGGCTCTAGACTCAGATGGAGACGGGATTCCTGACTTTAGTGAGTTTTTTATGGTTTTACATACTCGTAATTTTAGGTAGAAATTGACAAGTAAATTGTGTTCTTATTTCAGAGGATGACGACGATGACAATGATGGCATCCCTGACTGGGGTTAGAAAAAAATCTTTTATTATTTTAGTCGATGGTTGGATTCTAAGGATCATATGCATTGGTTTATGTACAGAGGATGATGATGACGATGGTGATGGCATTCCTGACAGCAAGGAGAGAGATTCTGATGGCGATGGCATCCCTGATGATCGTAGGGTTCGCTAACAATTAAATGTTGATCGTTAACACTCCATGATTGTTTAATGAGGCTGATGTTTTCCAGAGGATGATGATGACGACAATGATGGAATTCCTGATTGGGGCAAGTATAATCTTCAATATGCATTTTAATTAAATTTCTTCAATTTTTGAACTTAGCTCCATTTTTGCAGAGGATGACGATGATGATGGTGATGGCATCCCTGATAGACTTGAGCGTGATTCAGATGGCGATGGAATCCCTGATGACCGTGAGTTTGCTTGGCAATTTTTAATTGTTTCCTAAACTTTTTGTGTTTTTTTTTCGCAAATTTTGTCTTATTTTGAGGAATATTTTTCTTTTCAGAGGATGATGACGACGACAATGATGGCATCCCTGACTGGGGTAAATATAAAATCACGGTTATGCACTACTCTCGATAACTTTTATCGTGTTTTGATTCTTTGCGCAGAAGACGATGATGATGATGGAGACGGCATTCCGGATAGTGAGGAGCCAGATTCCGACGGTGATGGCATTCCTGACGATGGTAACACCAAAAATAATCAAAAATTCCACAGAATACTCAATATGTAACACATATTAGGGGTCATTCCAAGCCATTCTTTTTCCTTTTTCTGAGAGAGGATATTGTTCAATAATTGATTGATTCCACGTTGTTTTCGTGTCTTTCAGAGGATCCCGATGACGACAACGACGGAATCTTGGACGAAGGTCTACAATCCAATATTGGAAACCAATTTACCAATCACAATTGACCTTTGATGTTTTAGATGACGAGGACAGACACGACGAGATGTGAGAGGAATGCATGCATTGACAAAAGCAATTGCTCATCATTACACAAGTGGTACATCCATTCAAGGATATTTACTGGTCCTAAGATATGATATGAGCCTATTAATTGCCAAACCTTTAACACATGATTGTCTTCCACGTTTTGTTTACTAGCCATTTACATACTTTACACCACTAACTTGACTGCCTGAGTCAACTTTATTTAGGAAGCAATAAAGCACAGACTTCACAGACAGGAACCAAATATGTGGAATGCATGTATTTATTTGAAGTAGCTCCTCGAATTCCAGCCATTAGGGGAGGGTTGCAAGTCATTCCAATTGAAATTTAGCCTGAACAGAGGCATTAAGGCTGTTTTTGGCACAGGAAGTGACTTGGTCACTAAGTATGGTGGACTCCAGAATGCCTTTATTTGTCCATGCAAGAATGGACATTGGTGTGACCAAAATTGCCTGTTGACCCACTGATCCACTCATGCTGTAGCTGCCATGTCCACAACTGTGATCAGTTGTAAGGTAAATACCTGCCAGGTTTGGCAGGTGGCTTTGCCAGAGGGCAAGACAGGTAGGAGGGCTCTTCAGCTGACTGGACACTTTGGTTGGCATTGAAAGACCAGTGAGGGCGCAAGTCGAGGCCAAGAAGACATCGAGCCACCTTTGCTTAATTGTGCAACATTTGCATCATCACTCATACCTCCACCAATTCACGTAGTGCATGTCAATAAATGCAGAGATCGAGAGAGAAGCACCAACTCACACATCTCACTTAAGTCTCATATGGAGTCAGAGAAACTCTGCTGGCAGTGAAAGTGACTTCCTCCTCAGACCAACACAATTAAGCACTCTCTTGCAGTAATGACTCCTTCCTCCTAGAGAACGAAGTTAAGGTAAAACCAATGTCAAATCCAATCATACTTACTAAACATCTTATTTTACCTAAAAACCATGACTCAGACCCCATCTCCCTTAAACCTATAGTACATAAAACATTGCATGGTTTACATAATAAGTACATACAAACACCAACTGAAGCAGGTAGTATAAGTCTTGATTGGCAAGCTTACAATTGCAGGCACTTACATACTCCAAGACGTAGGAATACAGTGGAATCTTGACCTCTGGAAGTGAATGAAGTGCAGAATGTGTGACCTTTCCTCACTTGGCAATGCATTATGCAGAAAAAAGGCCTGAAATGGCCAAAGTCTCTTGTATTTTGGCTTTACCTACCTATACCAAGGAAGTCTGCAGTTGGGCATGAATAACCTTGGAGTGCTTTACCATGCATCTTCTGAATGCCGAATTCAATGGTAAATGCCTTAACACAAAGACTTTCTTCTTGAAATAGGTGTTGATTTGGGCTAAACTGAGAAGATGCGGTTGTGGTCGTTGTTGTGGCTGTTGGTGTTGAGGGCGGTGGACACGGCCGACCTGGTCATCCGCATCCCCGGCGACCTCAGTCAGCAGGACGGATACTACAGACTCTACTACGAGCCCGAGGTCGGATTCCCTGCCGCCAACACGACATTTCGGTAGAGAAATATCACAAAATTTCTCAAAAAAGAAGTAAACACTTTTGAAAGATCTCAATTAGATCTATCAAAGTTATTTCCTAAAAAAATATAAGTTGTTATTGATTCCCTGTGTAGGCCTCAGTCGATAAGTGACAAGGTGATCAAATTTTCGCGCGGTCTGCCAGGCACCAAATACGACTTCTGGCTGTACTACTCGAACTCCTCCATCAGCGACTGGCTGACGTGGACGGCGTCCATCACGACCGCCCCGGACCCGCCCTCCAACCTGAGCATCAGCGTCCGCTCCGGCGACTCGGCCCTCATCCGATGGCGAGCACCCTCTGTGGGCGGATTTTCGGGCTTCAAGCTCAAAGTGATCCCTTTGTCGGAGGCCCAGAAGAACATCAGAAACATCGTGATCAGAGAGGACGCATCGCCCTTCCAACTGCGAGACTTGACACCCGGAGCCACCTACGAGATCCAGTTGTTCACCGTCTACGAGAACAAGGAGAGCGCGGCCTACATCAGCACCAACTTCACGACGCAGCCCAACACTCCCGGCCGCTTCATCGTGTGGTTCAGGAACGAGACGACCCTCCTGGTGCTCTGGCAGCCGCCCTATCCCGCCGGGGTCTACAGCGACTACAAGGTCAGCATCGACCCCGCGGACGCAGAGGTCAGCGAGACCTACGTGGCCAGAGACGGGGATCCGCCTGGACCAGCTCAAGCAGCCTTCAATGGACTCATTCCGGGCAGGGCCTACAATATAAGTGTGGAGACCGTTTCGCAGGAGCAGATTTCGGAGCCGACCACGGCTCAGTACAGAACCGTGCCCTGGCGACCTCATAATGTGAGCTTCGATGAGAGCAAAATTGGCTCCACCTTCTTCGAGGTGCGGTGGTCGGGGCCCAGAGAAATCACCGAGTTCGACCGCTATCAAGTGGCCATTGGGATAAGGCGCAAAACGCCGCAGATCATTGAACGAGGGGCGCCTCTGAAGGCCAGATTCACGGAGAACCTCAAGCCGGGGCTGACTTATCAAGTGGTGGTGAAGACGGTGAGCGGCTCCGTGGCCTCCTGGCCTGCCACGGGGAATGTCACCACTAGACCCTTGCCAGTTTTACAGCAGATCGAGACGCATTTGGACGAGGCCACCAACGAAGTCACTATTGTGTGGCAGCCCAACGAGGACAGTTACCAGGACCGATACAAGGTCACTTATCACGAGGTGGAGACCTTCAATGGGGACAGCAGTCATCTCTTCGTAGAGGATTCCTTCTTCTCCTTGGACAACTTGCAGCCCGGGAGGAACTACTCCATCGCCATCCAGGCCGTCTCCAAGGGAATGGAATCCGCCGAAAGAAGTCTTTATCAGGCCACAAGTAAGACAGTCATTCGAAAAAGCACTTTTAATTATACCTATATTTCATCGATTTTGATTGAAGGGCCAGCATCGCCCATTATCGAGGACTTGGCCCCCACCTCCGAGGGCTTGAACATCAGCTGGAAGAGCGACGTCACCTCCAGACAAGACAAGTATGTGGTGGTCTACGTGAGGAACGACACGGGCGAGTCTGTCAACATCGAGACGAGCGAGCCCAGAGTCGCCATTGACAACCTCTACCCGGGCGCGGGATACAATGTCAAGGTGAAAATCCACGCCAACAACATTCTTTGCTTAAAATATTGTGGATATTTCAGGATCGACTGAAATAATGTCTTCTATTAGGTCTACGCACTGAGTCACGGCCTCTTAAGCGAGCCGCACATCAGCTTCAAGGCAGTGTTTCCCAGACCCATACGCAACCTGACCATCACGCAGGTGGTCGACAACAACGTCTATCTCTCTTGGCTGCCGCCCCTCGACTCGCTATACACTGCCTTCACCATCAGGTAATCATCATTACTTTCTTTTATAAAAAAAAATCCTTTGATAACATGTAATTGATTGATAGACATCGGCCCTTGTCGCCGGATTCTCAGTGGACTTATATAGAGGACGTGAGCAGCACGGAGTACGTGTTGCGCAACGTGACGCCGGGCGAGGAGGTGGAGATGGAGGTGAACTCGGTCTCGCACTTCGTCGCCTCGGAGAAGCCGCTCACCGTCACGACCAAGATCGGGCCGCAGAAAATCCAGGATGTCGAGGCACTTTTGGGCGCGGAAAACGTCACTCTGCAGTGGCCAACGCCAATGGGGCGAGTCGATCTCTACAAGCTCAAGTGGTAATTGTCAGAACTTCCTTTCATCTCAAGTCATTCTTAACAGAACTAAACTACTATCCATCTTTATTCTTTTTTCAATTAAAGCCAAAATTTGACTTGATTCTGTTGTCTCTGATCAGGTACCCTCGTAGCAACCCCGAGGACTCTCGTCAGAAGTCGCTGCCCTCCTCCAGCCTCTCCTCCTCCTCCGTGGTGTCCATCGAGATCACGGAGCTGCACCCGGGCGTGGACTACCTCTTCGAGATCAGCTCCGAGGCCCACGAACTCACTTCAGATGTGGTGGAAACCTCGGTCAGAACGCGACCAGTGGTCACTTCCGAGTTGACACTGTTGAACCGACCCGATGTAACGACTTCGTTGAGCATCAGATACACTGCCACAGCCCTGACCAATGCCCTGTTCGACACCTATCGCTTTGCCCTGAGCGACGAGGCCGTGGCACCGGTGGAAAAGGCTGCACAGGACCCCGAAAGAGTCGTGGTTTTCGAGGGATTGACACCGGGAAGACTCTACAATGTCAGTTTGTGGACAGTTTCCGGGGGAGTGACGAGTTTGCCGCCTCTCATTAGACAGGATCGACTCCATCCAGAGCCGGTGCAGCAGGTCAGAGCCGTGGATATCAGCGACAAATCAATCACTCTCAGCTGGAACGAGCCCCAGGTAAATCAGCTATTATTGTGCTCTAGTAAAATGTTTAGATTTGGTAGTGATTTTGATTGAATTAAGAGCTAAATAAGGGATTTCTGATGTAATA
>JAOXNJ010237062.1:0-28513 GCA_028566655.1 Metis holothuriae | reverse complement strand
CTGTACAGCCAATCTACTTTACATATCGTCATCTTCCGAGACTGAAATCTCAAAGTCTTCTTCTTCAACTGACGACTTTCGGTCTTCATTTTCACCTTCGCCGCGTAAAAGGCCTTTTTCGTAATCATTCGACTGCGCTCTAGAAAATACGTGCAAAAAGCGCAGAATATGTGTTACTACCTGTGTTTGGCGGCTGCAGCTCGATCTCGTTGTCTTCTATTTTTGAACCAGTTTCCAACTTGCGTCGGAGTGAGCGCAGTGGCTTCCGCGAGTTCTCGCTTTCTCGACGGATTCGGGTACGGGTCCTTGAGGTACGACTCACGCAAGGTGTTTCGGGTTCGCTCTTTGAAGCAGTGCGACTTTTGCTCACCGTCCCAAATTGTTGAGGGAAAAGGGTGTTTCTTGCGCACGCGGTATTTGTCGACTGAAATCAACAATGAGAACTAAAATCGCAAATTTTGAAATTGCTATGAAACTAATAAAAGATCATGCATATCAGAAATATAAAAAATATCATTTTTAAGTCACATCAAAAATGAGCATATTTTTTGTGTCTCAAATCCTTGCCCTCTAAAATAATCCAAATCAAAAATAAAAAAATAGAATTTATGGTATTTGTACCTGGACCAAGAGGTCTTCCCCTCGCAGCTTCCGCTTCGCCGTAGTGTGCTTCCAGCCAAAGAGCTTGTAGTTTTGCGTGATGAAGATTTGAAAATCTCCTCGACTCGATAAGCGCGTACAGCTCGCGATAGTTTCCCTGGAGATGAAATTTAGATATGATTTTTAAGAAATCCTGCTAATGGAATATTAAAGGTATCTTAGAGGTATTATTGACCTGCTTGAAGGCGACCACAGCTCGTGCGCGGATTAGGAATTCATTCTTCGAAAGCGCCTCCAGTATGGCTGGCAAAGCCGGTAAACTCCAGAGATACTGTCCAAGCCGGTCAATGTCCCCGCAATCTTCCAAAGTCGAGCAGATGTTGATCACGTGCTGTACCGCGAACTAGAAAATGATTTTAAAATTTATCAAAGAAAGAAAGATTTACTTCCCAAAAATTATGACTTACATTTTGCTGAGCTGGAAAAGGAGTAAAAAACGGAATCTGGATCCCCCTGGAAGCCGCTATCAGTGAGCTCAAATTGCGGATGCGTTCAATGTTCTGTCTCTGTATCAAAAGATTGTTCAGTGCTGCGCTGGAACTTCCACTGAAAAAAATTGTAGTTGTTTCTCTTTTCTGGTGACTTACCTGGAACTCTCGGAAATCGGCGAGATCGGAATAACCGAAACTGGCTTCGCTTCTTTGAAATTCTCCATGTTTTAAATTTCTGTTTCTGGTCTCGGAAGGTAAGTGCTGAAAGTGAGACTCTATCAGATTGGCTAGGTGATAGATGAGACGGGCGTAAACAGCGCCACCGCGCGGCGCGGTGACATATCTTTGCAAAAATCTACCCAATTCTTCGAGTTCTTTTCACGAATCGATTCGCGGATTTGCATTAATCTCTCCTTCCGACTTTGTTGCCAAGCTTGGCGACTTTGTCGAGACGCTTTTTCGGGATTTACGGAGAAGAATGATAACCCGCTGAGATCGCGATTTATGTTTTCGTGAAACAAAAAAGGAGACGATAGAAGTGAGATAACTTTTTTGAAGTTCCAAGTTTTGAAATAGCGTTTTTTTAGCGAAGGAGTTATATCTTTCTTGAGTTCTATAATCGTTTTGTAGAATCGAATACTTCGTTATTATTTTGACACTTGCTCTCGCGTGTATCTGATGCTATCTGCTCTGTCAGATCGTTTCCTGCCTCGGCGCACCTGATCCTTCAAATGACACCTTCCAATTTTCCAAAACGCGTGAATCATGATTGATTGACTTTTCGCAAAAATATTCGTTTTCGCCAATTTCTTTTAGTTTCTTTAACTGTCATTTTCGGAAGAACAGTAACGCGTCATTAGTGCGAGCTAAAAAGCGGTGCGTTTCCGTCGCCATGTGGCGCTAATCCGCGCTATTAATAGGATTATCGCGTATATGGCGAATTGTTTCGTGCGTTTGTGTTTTTCGCGTGACATCAATCAGGGCCAAGTCGGATTCCTGTCCCTTCCATTTGATCAGAGCCACGAAATCAATGTCTCCTCTGATCCGCGGTTTTTGTCACTTTTTAATCCACTGAGCCACAAATGGCCCGCCCAGCTTACAGTAAGACCACAAGAATATACAAACATATGAGAAAGGGATGAAGCTGCTTTTGAGACGGCTGCCAACTTTTGATTCAACCTTGCCACGGAATAAGCAATTATATACCTCATTTGCAAACAAAAATTGAAATCAAGGAAGAGTACAAACTATTTTATTCAAGCAGCGCATAGTGGTCCTTCGACCAAAATCATCGGCGCGTAATAAAGCCAGAAGTCGTTCCCGTCCGGATCATTCCCAATGCTGTACGAAAAGTATTCGCTCTCGCTTAACGTTATTTTGTCGATTTCACTAAAATTCAATATAACGAAGAAAAGGTAAGTTGAACGAACTCTTCGCCGACGTATGCATATCCGTTCACAATCTTGCCAGAGTTCATGTCCCAGGATTGGCTGTGCGCCTCCGACAGTTTGCCCAGAAGAATCCACGAGACGCCGTTGAATTTATAAACTTCGTTTTCACTGTACCAGTCTGAACCATCAGACGAAATTGTCTTTTCCGTGTTTCAAAAATCTCTTTTTTACTCAAACTGTTCTATTTGAAACACATTCATATAGGCCAGTGGCATCGCCGAGCACCAAATTGCCGTAGATTGACTCATGAGGATGATTCGGCGCAATCTGCCATGATTCGCCATCGTAGAACTCGACAGTGCTGCCGCAGCTGAAGCCGCTTGGATCACAGCCACCAACAACCCACATTTTATCGTCGTAAACGGCCATCGACGCCCAGTCATGAGGATATGTCGTTCTAGCGCCTATATAGTCCTGGTTTTCACCGTCGAATGTTTGACAGCTGTATGCATCTTTTCCGGGTTTTCAATTTAAAATTGTTATAATAAAATAATCAAAATAATACGTAAGTCAATAAAATAATTATAAAAAAATCTGATTATGTAATCGTTCGATACATATAGAGGAAAATACATAAAGAGAAAAAAAATATCTGCTTTATGGTTTCTGCTTTCTTATTTTTGAAAACCGTACCGACACCACCCTCGTCAAAGCACAAATGCGCGACATCATTGTAAACCGCACAGCTTCCGTACATTCCGTCAATATGACCAATTCGCAAATAGCTCTGTTGAAGGGTCAGCTTGCAGTTGTCCGGCTCAAATTTGATAATCTGCCGCTCAACGTAGTAACCGCCCAAGAGCCAGTGCTCTCCTTTGACGAACGCATAGCATGAGTCGTCGATTTCGAAAAAATCAGAGTTGTAGTCGATGTTCGCAAAGCTGATCGCGTCGGTTGCGAGATCGATCAGAAATCCTTTATTGTCTTCTGCAGCGTACGTGTTCAAAATCAGCAAATACTCGCTCGCCGAGCAGATCGGATTTGAGCAGCCAGCACAGCCCTGCGGACACTCGCTTCCGCACGGGCAGGAAACCTCACATTCGAGAAAAGCAGCATCGCATCGCGATGGGCAACTGTAGTCCGCAGGAGTGCAAAAATTTTTACACTCGTCAAGAGCGGAGGCGCATTGGGAAATGCAGATCTCGTTTTTGTCCAAATCTCTTACAAAAAATCATTAATTATCCGAAATAGAACCGTTTATTGACATACGGACAGCCAGGAGGAGGAGTAGCTTGAATAATCTCTGACGGAATGCTCAAAAAATTCATTATTGAAAAAATAACGCTCTGAATTTTTCAGAAAACTTAAATACGATGATCTGCGAAAGAAACTTTTTCCATATGTTCATTTCCCAAAAAAAGATACGTTCCAAAAAAAGAAGGTCAAATCTGCTTGTTTTTATTTTTGTAAAAATTGACTTTTCAAAAAAGTTTCTAGATAAAAATCAGCTCAGCGGGTATATAAGCAGCGCTCAAATTCATTCTGTCATTCTTGACAGACAATGTCTTGAAAGATTTCAGTGATAAGAATTAGAGGTGACCCTCTCTAGGTCACCTCTTTATCTTCCAGCTCGAGATCAAGAGCTGCAACACTCCGTGAAACGGATAGACGGAGAAACAAAGCCCTTTTAAGGGCTCTACAACTCGAAAAACAAGCTAGAACAGCTAGCAAAGTCTCCCAAGCTGTTCATATGTATTGGAAACTGGGGCAGCAGCTGACTGCGAAACTGTGGGCTAATCAAGCAAGTGTCCATCCCGCGCGCTTTCTAAATGATTATCAATTATCTAAGTGCGTATCCACACTCGCCCGAGAGTATGGAAAGCCCGCGTAATAAAAATACGCCTTTTTCTTCCTCAAAATTCGCGAAAATATAGAGATCATGGAAGAAGCGCGCTCATCGACGAATTCAAATTCAGAAAAAAGAGAAAGTCCATTTTCATCCTCTTTATCGTCAACACCGGCGTCGATTCGTTCTAGAGACATTTTTATCTCACCTTCGGCAAGGAGAAAACATCCGTCTGAGAATATTATACTCAACTGTTGCGGACAGGCAAAGGGAAGAAAACAATAGTTCTAGAATTAAATAAATAATAATTTGCATCCTTTTTGAAGCGATACGAAGTAGACGTCGATTCACTCAACCGTTTCCCGGAAAGCATTATGGGAACGTGGCGCAAGCGGCGAAAATTCTACTCGCTCGAACACGGCGACTACTTCATCGACCGTCATCGCCCGACTTTTGAAGTCGTGCTCGACTATTTCGTGTACGGCGAGCTGCGGCGGCCGCCAGATATCCCGCTCGACATTTTCGTCAACGAACTCTGCTACTACAACCTGGACAAAGAAGGCCTTGAAGGATTTCTCCACGACGAGGGAATTCTGATGGTCGAGCAGGAAAAGACAGTCAAAGAAAAAACAAAGTTCGAGTCGAAAATGGAAAAAGTGCAGTTCAAAGTTTGGCAGTGCCTCGAAGATCCGCAAAGTTCGAAGATAGCGCTCGCTTATTCGATCGTTTCCATGGTCATCACGATTTCGTCCGTCATCATGCTTTGCCTGGACAGTCTTCCGGCGCTAGAAAAGCTTTCAGAGAAGCTCGATAAATGTCACAATTCTAGTGAGACGAGAACAGAAGCGAATCACGACGGAGACTGTCCGAAGTTCTCGGTCGATTATATTCTTTTTGTCATGGGTAGGCAGCTTTTAACAACTATCCACTCAATGACCAATTTATTACCGCTTTCAATCAAGCTCAAATTTTTTATTAGAGTCGATATTCAATTCGTGGTTCGCGCTGGAGTATATCGCCAGATTTATGTCTTGCGATCAAAAAAAGACATTTGTGAAGAATTGGCTGAATATAATCGATGTGATCGCGATTCTACCGTATTTTCTGATGCTCCTTTCGGGACGTGGTAACTCTTCAGGCTTCAGCTCGACGCTCAAGATCTTCAGAATTACGAGAATTGTCAGGATTTTCAAATTGTCGAACTATTCGAGATCGCTGAGGATTTTAGGAAGGATTTATCAATTGAACACAGTCGAATATTTCCGCCATGACCTATTCATCTTTAATTATTTACGGTTATCATCGATCAATTCGAAGAAAAAATCAATAAAAGAATTTTTTTTTCAAAATCTTATGGTCTTTTATCTAAATCACTTGAAGCAACGACTGTCTATCATTCTGCGCCAATGCTGGTCCAGCTCGCAATAATCCAGCTTTCCATCGCGCTTTGCTTTGCAGTTTCCATCTTCGTTGTTGAGCAGGGCTACGAAGGCAATCAGTTCCACAACATGATCGACGCTACTTGGTACGCACTGATCACCATGTATACGGTTGGTTATGGCGATTATGTTCCAGTTTCGCCGATCGGGCGGCTTCTTGGGACTGGCTGCGCTATTTTGGGATTGCTTGATATGGGAAAGGGTTTTTGAAATCAACAACGACTCACCTCAAAACATTCAAATAAGCCCGAAAAAGCATTTTCGCTTCCAATCATCGTTTTCGAGTTCAACTATCTTTACAATCTTGACAAGGACGAGTGCAAACTCAGAGCCGACGAATTGACAAACGAACCGACGAAAGAAAAATCGCAGCGGATCGACCACTTCCACAAAAGTCTGACTCACTCTCTGAGGCGCAATAAAGCCTCGCTGAACATGCTTTCGATGGACGTCAGGGACGATTGCAGCAAATCAAGCAATATGGCCGACTTGTGGAATTACGCGAAGAGAAAGAATCAGTTTCGCAAATCGGTAACATTTTTACCAGCTTTTTTATTTCGTGGTAATTGCTTTAGCGAACGAACACGCCTGCAGCAACGCCACAGCAATATAGAAGAAGTCAAACTAGCCAAGAAATTTAATTATTACTACACGACTATTGTACAATGTACATTTTTCAAGCTTCGAAATTTTACTTTGAAAGTACTTGCAAGTATTTTCAAAATATTCAAGCTGGCAATCAAAAGTTCAAATCAGAGATTATGCTCATAAAAATGATGATTATCATTACTTGCACCTTACAGTGACACTTTTATCTGATGAACTTTTTGGCAATCTCAGCTGTTGAGGGTAATTAGCTCATTACGAGCGCCCCCTCAACACCTGCTACGCGCGTTTATAAGCTAGCTGAGATTTTCAAAAGTATCAAACTCAGTTTCTCTAAAACAAAACAAAAACAACTCAAACATACGAAAATGACAATTACAATCACTCCCACCCGACTTCGAAACAACTCCGGCCCTCGTCTTGAAATCGACGACGACTACTCCGAAAAAGTGCGTCGCTTCTCGCTTGTTCTTGACGAGCAAGTTCCAAAAAACTCGCCGATGAAAAAAATCAAAAAGAAGCTTCAGAAAATGCTCAAATTACAAAAAAACGGATCGAGCAATTCTACAAAATCGCTGTTTTTGGAAAAGGATGATTCAGACACGGAAAAGATGAATTTCAATGTTTCTGTCATTCATAACAGCTCTGGAAATTCACTCGTTTTTTGGGAAGAGTCTTATGCTCCTCTTTAAAATTCACTCTGCTTAATTTTCTTTATTTATTACTGTAAATATGTAAATCTGCAAAAAATAAATTGCTAAAACGAAAAAGTGTTTTTCAAAAAATCTTCAAAGAATTAATAGGCGGGCGGGCAAATAAAGAATTGTGCTGGAAATTTCTTCTTTGATTACTTCATTGTGGCTGTCAAAAGCGAGGTCGCCGTGGAGAGTACAATTGTTTGAACGAACATTCGCATTTTACTCTCAATTGGCCTTCTGCAAACAAAGTAGCTAGACAACGAAAAAATACAAAAATCCATCTTCTAAGTAATTCATCTCTTAATTTCTTTTCAACTTCAAAAAAAGAGAATATAAATGAAGAACGAAAAAACCTAAAAAATGAAGAAAATATTATATTTACTGGTTTACGCCAGTAATGCTCAGTTCACTGAGAGTGAGCTACAATGTTCAGGAAATAATTTCTGCAATAGAATTGATAATCTGGCAATGAAAAGCGACTGTGTTGATGGAACATCAGGCTGTGAACCCTGTCCGAATAATTATAAAAATAATGGATATCGCTGCGAAAGGAAAACTAATCGAAGCCAAGCATCAGGCTGGCAACATGGAAGTCATTCTGAAGATCAGCCTCAATGCCCTAAAGGATCTGAGCGTGGCCAGAAAGATGATCAATGCTCAGTGATTTCAGGACAAGCAATAACTATTGGCGAATTCAAGTGTCCTACTGGAACTTATGGCACAATAACAAATGGAATAGACAATTGTCAGAAGTGCCAGAAAGGTGGTGGTTTCAAATGCGAAAACGGAGCTCAAGTTGCCTGCACTGGTACTGACTTCTGTGATCATGATTACTGCACTGTATGTACTCCTTGTCCTTCAAACGCTGTTTGTGATGCTAATGGAGTAAAAGAATATTGCAATAGCAATCAAAAAGTGAGTGGAAACGCATGTGTTAACAAATGCACTGATGGAAAGGACTGTACGAACGACAGCGACTGTGCGGCTGGCACTTACAGAGACAAGTACTCGGAAACGGACGCCTGTGTTCAATGCCCAGAAGGTTATTCATGCGCTGGAGGAGCAGCCATGCCCGTCAATTGCCCAGCAGGAGAACACGCTGTTGCTGGTCAATCTACCTGTGAAAATTGGAGCAAAACTCTTGCCTGTCCTGACGGAACTTATCCTAAAGACGGAACTGCTCTTTGCGAGCCTTGTCCACAAGGATACGCATGCGTTACTACAAGTTCTGAACCTACAGCATGCTCTGACAGCGAGTACTCGCCGCTGGGAATAATGACCTGCATAAGCTGTCCTGCTGATCATGTTTGTCCTGCTGGTGGTATCCCGTATCGCTGCAAAGCAAACCAAGAACTCAAAAAATCCGGAACTCTTAAATATTGCGCGACAAAAACGTCTTCAATTATCTATTCTAGCTGTCCAGATGGCTATGCATGTGATGGATCTAATAATCCTACTACAATTTGTCAGCCTGGAACCTATTCGAACAACAAAAATTGCGACCCTTGTTTGAGAGGGCACATGTGTCCTTATCCAGAAATGGGCAGTCCTATCGCTTGTCAATCCGGATACTATCAAGACGAAGAAGGTTCAATTTGGTGCAAAGAATGCCCAGCCGGTAAAAGCTGCGGTTCATCATCAGCTACCGCCTGTGCAAGTGGGAGCTACTCAAACATTGGAGACATGGACTGTCATATCTGCCCTGATCGATATTTCTGCAAGGCGCAAGATGCTTCCGCTCCTGTTCCATGTCCTCCTGGCACTTTCAGTGACGGTGCAGGAAAAACTGAATGCAAAACTTGCCCTGCTGGAAGTTACTGCGTACACGGCAAAAAATATCCTTGTTCATCAGACAGTTACTATTCAGACGAAGGCCAGACAAGATGCTCATTATGTCCTGCTGGCTATTCATGTTCCGGCAAAGCTCTAGACGCTCCTTGCAATCCAGGAGATTACTCGCATTTAGGTCAGGCTACATGTCAGAGTTGTCCTGCAGGATTCTTCTGCCCAACTGAAGGAAGCGAGTGGGAGAATGAAGTGATGGTAGTTTGTCCTCTTGGATATTACTGTGGTGCTGGAAGCTCGGCACCGAAAGAATGTCAAAAAGGAAAATATGGACCGAATACTGGATTAACTGATGCTGGTTCTTGTTTAACGTGCCCAAATGGATATTTTTGTCCTGAAGCAACTCCAGGTTATCCATCCGAAGAACATCTCTGTCCTCTTGGCTACTATTGTGGACCTGATTCTATGACACGGTGCCCAGCAGGAACGTATAATGACATGCGAGGAGCCTATTTAGAAGAACACTGCAAAGATTGCAAAGCTGGTAGGTACTGTGATGGCGGAGGATGGACAACTCCTGGAAGACCTTGCCTTACTGGGCATTTTTGCCCTGAAGAAGGCATGAGAAGTGCACAAAGATGTCCACCAGGAACATACAATGCAGGAAGGGGTGCGAAGTTCGCAAGCGCATGCATCCCCTGCCCTGCCGGTCATTTCTGCGCCAACGGCGTCGAACAAACTTGGGAAGTTTATGGCGGATCAACCAACGGAGGTGTCGAAAATCCTTCTCCTTGTCGAAAGGGAACATATCAAGAACGGCGTGGCCAGTTTACATGCGACCTCTGCCCAGCTGGTAAAATATGCCCAGAAGTAGGAATGACGATGCCGCTTGACTGTGAATTCGGCAAGTACTGTATGATTGGAACTGGAGCAGATGATGTGCCACCAGTGCGATGCCCGTTCGGCTTCTTGAATGATAGATTAAACGCAACGAATATGGACGATTGCGAGCCTTGCCCTCCTGGATATTATTGCGATAATGATGAAGGAAATACATGGATGGACAACGCCCGATTACCAACAGCATGTCCTAAGGGACAGTATTGCATGGAACGAACCCCGAAAGAAGGAACATATTTCTGTCCGAAAGGAACATATAACGATCAGGAACTGCTTACTCACTCTGTTAACTGCACAACCTGTCCGGCTGGAAACTTTTGTGGAACTGGAGCTATTAGTTTTGGAACGGGAATCGAAACTTGTCCGACTGGACATTTCTGCCCAGCTGGAACTGGCGGCGAAAATGAACTCGATCCAGATATTCCGGAATGTCCTGCAGGCACGTATAACAACGCAACTGGAATGTCACGCGTTGAAGACTGTCAAGTCTGTCCTCCAGGCTCCTTCTGTGGATCTGGAGTCGAGGATTTCACGGCTTGTGCCCCGGGAAGCTACAGCGATCAATCTGGTATTCTTTCTCAAAGCGATTGTACAAAATGCCCAGCTGGCTACAAATGCTCAGGAGGAGATAATGTTGAAGTCTGCGGCGCTGGGTTTTATTCCGACTTTGGGGCGGAAAATTGCGGTGTTTGTGAAAAGGGTCGATACTGTCATTTAAATACAACAACGTACGAAGACATGTGGTTCTACAACGTTTGTCCGGAAGGAACTGACTGTTCTTCAGGGGGAGTCGACCATATTCCAGATTTGAAAAGAGATTCGTGTCCACTTGGAAAATGGTGCGCCAAAGGAGACGTCAAAGCGTATCAGTCCGAGCCGCAAAACTGCCCAGTTGGTACTTATGGACAACGAAAAGGTCTCTCAAACAAATATGAATGCGACAAGTGTCCAGCTGGCTTCTACTGCGACGAAGAAGCTATAGAGTGCGAAAGTCTTAATTACGGTGCAGAAACGGGGGATTGTTCAGGAGTTAAAGTGTGCCCGAAGGGACACTACTGCGAGCTTGGAAGCGAGGAGCCAGTTCCATGCGGTCCTGGCTTTTACAGATCAATAACTGACACACAAGCTGCGGTAAATCAAACAAGTTGCAGTATTTGCAAAAGTGGCTATTACTGTGACGAGTATGGAACTCATGATGATGACAGCGATTCAAACCAGCTTATCAAAATCTGCCCTGTTGGAAGTTACTGTCCTCCTGGCTCGATATTTCCAGAACTTTGCGACGCTGGAACTTACGGTCCTAACACAGGATTCAGGTCGTCTTACGAATGTGTTCCTTGCGACGAAGGAAAATATTGTCCTACTCGGGGTATGGACGCTGCTGGTCCAGAATGTACAGCTGGATACTACTGTTCAGGCGGTTCGAAAACTAAAAATCCTATTGATGGCGTAACCGGAAATATCTGTCCAAAAGGAAGCTACTGCGTAGATGGATCGTCCGAGCCACAAACTTGTGTTGGAGGTTCCGCGACTTTATTCGACGGCGCAGAGGCTGACACAGACTGCAAAGAGTGCTATCCAGGTTATTATTGCCCGGAAGGAAATAAGCTTCCTTGCGAGCCTGGAAAATATTGCCCAGCTGGATCATCTGAAGGTCAAGATTGCGATGCTGGTCATTATTGCCCGCAGCGTCCATTGCTGGACGGAACGATGATCGGCGCGCTTCACTCGATTCCATGCTCGCCAGGCACATTCGCGGCCGCAAAAAATCGGGAGCAATGTGAAGACTGTACAGCCGGCTTCTTCTGTCCAGTACAAAAAATGATCATTGGCTACTCTTGTCCGCCAGGTTATTACTGTCCGACTGGATCGCGAAAGCCAGAAGCATGTGCTGCTGGATATTTCAACTCGAATTCCGAATCGACGAGCATAAGCGATTGCCAGATCTGTCCGGTTAATCATTACTGCGATTCCGCTGGAATGAGTGCGCCAGAACCGTGCCCTGCTGGATATGCTTGTGAAGTAACGGGCATCAAAAATCCACTTTTGGAAGAAGAAATCATAGGTGGAGTTTCCTATAACCCGAAGTCTTGCAAACCAGGTTATTATTGCGAAGAAGGACAGAGTCCGAAACTCTGTCCTGCAGGCACTTACAACCCTCGTTATCACGCTTTTGACATCAAACATTGTCTCGAGTGCACGCCGGGAAAAGTCTGTTCGGTGCCTGGATTAGAAGCGCCTGATGGAGATTGCTTGGCTGGTTATTACTGCAGCGGAGGCGCTGCTCGTCCGTCCGGAGCAACTTATCCTGTTCAACCATGCGCTGTTGGCTACAAGTGCCCAACAGCATCGGCGGATCAAATCCCATGCGAGAGAGGAACGTATTCTACAGCTGGCACTCAATCATCATGTCTGGCTTGTCCGGCAAGCTCTGTCTGCGTTGGAAACTTAGTCGACGATAACCCAACAGCAGCGCAAGAAGTTTGCCCAGCAGGACAATTCTGTACTGGAGGAAACTACGAAGGAGAAAAATGTCCGAGAGGAAAATATTCTCCGAACGATGGAAGGGGTAGTGATACTGATTGTATCGCCTGTGATGCCGGGCATTATTGTCCTGAGCGCGGAATGATTGCAGTCGGCGACGAGTGCGAAGCTGGTTTTTTCTGCAAAACAGAAGCATTATACTCGCATCCAAACAGTTTAACAGAATCTAATCCGGAAAATACGCTCTGCCCAATTGGCTTCTACTGCAAACAAGGAACAGAAGAACCTGAACCATGTCCGGTTGGTACTTTTGGATCGATTCCTGGCCTAAAAAGCGTAAATGATTGCAGTCCTTGTCCTGGTGGAGCGTATTGCCCGACAGAAGCAATGACCTGGGACATGATTTACGATTCTGGAACCAATGCTATCAATGAGACCGTCAAATGTACAGAGGGATACTTCTGCAAATCCGGCTGCAAGAAGGCCGATCCCTTGTCATCAAGCGACTGTAGCAGCTCTGTTTCGAACTCTGGTGGAAAGTGTCCTCGAAAATTCCAGTGCCCGAAAGGATCAACAGAACCCGTTCCGTGTCCGATCGGTCAATATCAAGACAGTGACACGCAAGCTTCTTGCATCCTTTGCACAAATGGAAACTACTGCGAAAACGGAGTTTCAAGACCTTGCAAGAAGGGCTACTATTGTAACTACGATAGTGCTACAGAGCCATACTTGCCAACAGCTTGTGATATTGGAAAGTTCAACAATCTTCTAGGACAAGATTCGTACACAGCGTGCAACGTTTGTCCTCCCGGCTTTTACTGTCCCAAATACGGCATGGGTTCTGGAACAGAATTCAAATGCGCTGCAGGATTCAAATGCACGGGAGGTACAAAAGAGGCGAGACCGAAAGATGTTGCCACTGAAAATGGAGCGCCCTGCCCAATTGGGACTTATTCAGCTGAAGGATCTTTTGAATGCAAAGACTGCGAAAAAGGACGTTACTGCGACAGGGTTGGGCTCACAGATGCAGAAATGGACGCAAACGAGTGTGAAGCTGGCTATTATTGTGATACTGGATCAACATCTGCAACGCCGAAAAATAGTTCAAAAGAGTTTATCTTCTGCTCGATTGGAAACTACTGTCCGAAAGGAACCGACTCAGAAATTCCTTGTCCAGCTGGAACTTTCAGCGAATCGGAGGGACTTCGCAGCGCCGATGAGTGCTTTCCATGTCTTGCTGGCAAAGAATGCAAAGGAGGCGATTCTCCTATGTCGGATTGTCCAGAAGGGTTCTACTGTACTCCTGATACAAGTGGATCATCAGGAGGATCTCTTCCTAGCGTCGAACCTTGTCCGAAAGGTCACATGTGTCCTGAAGGCTCAAAAGCGCCTTTTCCGTGTCCTCATGGAACTTATCAGACTCAAGAAAAAATGTCTTCATGCGAAACTTGCTTTCCCGGCAAATACTGTGCTGGAGCGTCGGAGAACTCGGGAGAACCTTGTGATATCGGAAACTATTGCCCAGCTGGAACTGGTTTTCCGATTCCCTGTCCTCCTGGAACATACAACGACGTTGAAACTTCCAATTCTGGAGAAACATACACGCGATTTTGTAAAGAGTGCCCAGCTGGTAAAGCCTGTACGACTGCCGGCATCAGCGATCCAGAAAGCAGTTTACCTAGCTGTTCACCAGGATTCAACTGCATCGGCGGCGCTTCGGAACGCGATCAGTCAGATGGAGTGTATGGCGAAATCTGCCCGATAGGATCGTATTGCGATGATGGAACTGCAAAACCATGCCCAGCTGGTACTTATGGAAGTGAAAGCGGACTTACAGATTCTGGTGATTGCACCGAATGCCCGCCTGGATTTGATTGCTCCGAAGTAGGAGTTTGGGATCTCGCTGAACATCGCTGCGAAGCTGGATACACATGCGAAAAGGGCGTTGACGGAGTGTCAACAACGCCGCAACCATGCACAACAGCCGGTAAATACTGCCCACTTGGTAGTTACAAGGAACAGAATTGTCCAGAAGGAACTTGGAATGAAAAACTTACTCCGCATGCAGAATGCGATCCTTGTCCACGCGGCGACTACTGTGACGGCGATGTTAACAAATTACCGTGTCCTGCTGGGCATTACTGTCCGGAAGGCTCCTCCGATAAGACTATGCTTGGCTGTCCACCCGGAACGTACTATGAAAACACTGGTGCTTCATCCCTTCAAAACTGCAAGGTTTGTCCACAGGGCAAATACTGTTCCTACAAAGCAGGAGCAAATCTTCCAGACTGCATGGACGGCTACGATTGCGACTCAGGACACACAATGCCGTCTCCAAAAGACAGCAAGTGTCCAAAGGGCTACTATTGCCCAGCTGGTATCAAAACTGCGTGTCCCGCTGGAACATTCCTCAATGTCGAAGGTGGACGAACTTTGGACGATTGCTTGCCTTGTCCGCCAGGCTGGTTTTGCGAGACTGAAGCTCTTGCTGAAAATCCAAAAAATTCTGGAAACGACGATTTTATGTGCAAAGCAGGATTTTTCTGCTTTTCGGGATCAACAGCGCCAGAGCCTGATGATGATACGAACATTCCGGCATTGTTCGGCGAGTGTCCGCCAGGATACAAATGTCCGCTTGACGGCACTGCCGAGCCAGTTGGCTGCCCTGACGGATTCTACCAATCGAACGCTGCTCAGAGTGAATGCCAGGATCAGTGCCCAGCTGGATATCTTTGCAGAGGCATTTTAAAAGATTACACCGATACTGACGATTCTTGCCCTCCTGGCCAATACTGCGAAGTCGACGGAAGTACTCCTTATGACGTCAATCCATGTCCGCCAGGAACTTATCGAAACGCGATCGAGCCTGCTGATAGCGATGATGAGTGCGAAATATGCCCGCCTGGAAAATACTGTCCGTTTTACGGACTTGCTGAAGATCCAACAAGCGACGCGGCTTACGATTGCGAAGAGGGCTATTTCTGCTCCAACGAAAACGATGGTAGCTGGACACCAAGACCGTACTGTAACGGCGACCTGCTTAGCTCCGATTACTGTAACAACAAGGACATTGGCGGTATTTGTCCAGTTGGTAGCTATTGCCCTGCGACAGGTGTCGAACCAGAACAATGTCTGGAAAATAAGTTCTGTCCACACGAAGGTCTTGGCGATTCTGACATGACAAGTGGCGCTTACGACTGCGCAGCAGGCTACCACTGCACGGGCGGCGCGATGACAAACTCGCCGAATGACCGGTTCAACGAAGAGCAAGGTGAATTCGGCGAGATTTGTCCAAATGGAAAGTACTGCGAAAAGGGACAATCTCCAATCAGCTGCCCCGATAATTTCTACAATCCTCAAACAGGTCTTGTTGAATTCGCTGAATGTCGTGAATGTCGACCAGGAAAAGTCTGCACAGGCGGTTTTGATAATGCTGATTGTACTGGTGGAGAGCATTGCTTTGGCGCTGTTAATCCATCTGATCCGAGCAGTGGTGCTAACGTTGAGTCTTGCGATGCCGGATCAATGTGCGAAGCAGCTACAGTTGAACCCAAATTATGCAATCAAGGTTCATATCAAGGAAGTCCAAGCCAGGCAACATGTGATCCATGCCCAGCTGGCTCTTTCTGTGACGGAGTAACGAACGCAATAGATCCGACATTAATTAACGGAATCGGAATTATCGAATCAGGTCATGATTGCGTAGCAGGATATTTCTGTCCTGAAGAAACATTCCTTAACAATGAGAACTCATGCGAACCAGGCGAATACAGTGACAAAGGTGCTGAAACTTCCTGCGAACCGTGTGCCGAGCAAGTTTACTGTCCTGGCTACGCCGTTTCAGTCGATATGATCAATGACCTGGATACGACAAACTTCAAATGCGGTCTCGGATACAACTGCACAAGTGGTGCTTTATCTCCGTACGGTGAAACTGACGCCCAACCGCTCCCATCTGAATGCGAGCCTGGTCAGTATTGTCCGGGTCAAACTGGCGCGGTCGATGATTGTCCAGTTGGAACATTTAGAAACGTCACTCGCGGAGCTGGTCTTGAAGGTTGCCAATCGTGCCCCGGAGGATTTATTTGCCCAAAAGAGGGAATGACAGAACCGTTAGAATGTGATGAAGGCTATTTCTGTCCAAATCTTGGTTTTTGCGAAGGAAAAACTGGAACTGGTGACAAATGCGATCCAGCTTTCCAGGATCCAAGTACTTCAACAGAAGAAGTTGGATATATATGTCCTCCACATCACTTTTGTCCAGCTGGTAGTATGGAGCCTAACCTTTGCACTGATGGCACCTACACTCCTAAATATCCAGATGCTGGTTCAACAGGAAACACAGTATGTACTAAATGCCCGGATTCTGGAATCTGTGATCTTGGACAATATAATGAAAACTGCATCGTAGGAAACTACTGTCAAAATGGAACAGCCATTCCTTGCCCTGCTGGTACTTATAACAATATCGACGATGCAACATCTATCGATGATTGTGAAGCATGTCCAGATGACAAATTTTGTGGGGATTCCGGAACATCAATTCCGAAAGCTTGTAAAGCTGGATACGTTTGCAAAGCTGGCGCGGTTTTCGGATCTCGAGTTGAAGATCCCGAAGCCAAGGAAGGAACGACAGAAGCTGATGAAATCCATGGATATCGATGCCCGGAGGGTTATTACTGCGGAGATGGAACAGTCAGCGCTCCTGAAGCTGTTTGTCCCCCCGGTACATACAGAGATACTGATCTTGGAGCATCCATTGATGACTGTAAATCTTGCCCGAGCAGCAAATACTGTACAGGCGGCTTCGTGCAAGGCCAATGCGATCCTGGATATTTCTGCAATGCGGACTCACAAAGTAAAACGCCAGTTTTGAACGATCCTTCTTACGGTCCGTGCTTGGAGGGTCATTTCTGCGTCGATGGACTGATGTCAACTTGTCCAGGCGGAAAGTATCAGGACGAAACAGGCAAGTCAAGTTGCAAAGATTGCAAAGCAGGTTTTTACTGTCCACAGGGTAGTGAGACAGAGACTCCCTGTCCACCTGGAGCTTATTGCGTTGCTAACTCTGCGAGACCAACCTACTGCAATATTGGATACTATGACAGTGGAACGAGTAAAGAAAGCTCTGCTACCTGTGTTGCTTGTACCGCTGGATACGCCTGTCCAAAAATTGGTACCTTGGAAGCAGAGATGCTTCTTGCAACTTGCGAAGCTGGCTTTTATTGTCCGCGACGATCGACTTCAACGAGGCAAAACATCTGTACGCCTGGTCATTACTGTCCTGCAACTGTAACTGGCGCTTATCTGAGCGAGTCAGAGAAGTCCTGTGACGTTGGAAAAGCGTGTACAGACTACCAACTTGCTGATCCAAATGAAGACTGTTTCCCTGGATACACTTGTCCAGAAGGTAGTGAATCGCCTAAGCAAAATTCTTGCCCAGCTGGTTACCATTGTGATGGAATACAAGCGCTACCAGTTGCCTGTCCTGCTGGCACATTCAATCGATACGAGCTTCAACCGGGACCAGAAGCTTGTGAGCCATGTCTTCCAGGTTTCTACTGCCCAAGAAGTGGAATGGGTAATTTGCCTGGCAATGACCTCCTCTGTCGCGAAGGGTACTACTGCCCGGCAGGCTCCTCCAATTCGCAAGGTCAAATACCCGGTGGAGCTTCAGAACATGTCTGTCCAGAGGGAACTTATTGTCCCGAAGGCTCAGCGCGTCCAATTCCATGTGCGGACGGATATTATCAAGATAGCAAGAAACAAGAAGTTTGTGAAACATGTCCGGCCGGTGCTTACTGCATTGGCGATTTGAATAATGATCCATTTGTTGGCACGATCGACCCTATAGACTGTCCGGCAGGCCATTACTGCGAGTCTTTCGATGATTCTGGCGTGACACGGCCTTCTCCATGCCCGGCAGGTACCTTCCGAAGCGAAGTAGGAGGTGAGACGGATGGCGATTGTGAAGTTTGCGAGCAGGGTTGGATTTGCACCGGCATTGGTCTGACAAGTACAGAAGAAACTCCTTGCTACGCGGGTTATTACTGCCCTGAGAGGCAAAACAATGCTGCTGGAAGACTCGAAGCTCAAGATGGTAAAGCTCATCCGTGCGAAGAACACGAGTACTGCCCAACTGGCTCGTTTGAAGGAACTCCCTGTCCAGACGGCACCTTCAGAAACAACACTGGAGATTGGTTTGGCTTTGACGAGGCTTCTTGTCAACCGTGCGATCCAGGAAAGTATTGCCTGGAAGACGATCGACTTATCGAATGCGAAGCTGGCTTTATTTGTAGCTGGGGCGCGACGAAGCCCGATCCCATCGACGGAGTAACTGGCTACATCTGTCCAAAAGGTCATTATTGCACTGCTGGTGCTCTGCGACCAGAACCTTGTCCTGCAGGTTCTTACATGGACGATGAAGGCGCTGGTTCTGCTGATGATTGCTTCGAGTGTGAGCCTGGCTTTTACTGCCCGAGAGCATCAGAAAGCGGCACTCTTCACGAATGTCTGGAAGGATATTTCTGCCCGCAAGGAAGCGCTGTTGGCAACGCCGAGGCATGTCCAGTTGGACACGCCTGCCCGGTTGGATCTTCCGAGCCTGAGCTATGTTCTCAAGGAACATACGCTCCGATTATAAAGATGGGCAGCTGCCTCGATTGTCCCGAAGGCTTTTATTGTCCAGATGAAGCGAATGTTGATCCAGTTATCTGTCCTGCCGGCGCTTATTGTGAACCGAAAAGCGACGAGATAAAACTCTGCGCGGCGGGAACTTTCAACTCTTACAAAGGCGCACGGAATCAGACCGACTGTACAACTTGCCCAGGCGGATATTACTGTTTGGACGGCACTGCTGCTATCGACGAATCAATTCGATGTCTTGCTGGGTACTATTGTCCTCCTGGAACCAAAGCACAGACTGAGAACATGTGCGATACTGATTATTACTGTCCAACAGGAGCTTCTGCAATGCAGCCATGCGACGTTGGTTTCTACTCGATTTCACCACTTGCATCGGAATGCAAGCCCTGCGAGGCCGGCTACTATTGCCCACGAACAAAGGCTGATAAAAACGGAGACATTACGCTTACAGAGCGAGTAGCATGTGAGGATGGTCACTATTGCGAAGGTGGGAAAGGATTTATGCAGCCATGTCCTCTTGGAACGACAAACGGAAACACATTATCGGGCACAAGTGATGCTTGCACTCCATGTCCCGAAGGATTCTGGTGCAGCGGAACTAATCAGACCGAGTGCGACGACGGTTTTCACTGTATCAGCGGCTCTTATTCACCATCTCCCGGCTGCGCAGACAAAGCAGATGGTCGAGGCGAGGTCTGTCCACTCGGACACTACTGCGAAGCTGGACTGAAGATCCCCTGCAGCGCTGGAACGACTTGCTCGCAGTACGGCTTAACAGACGAGTCCGAAGCTGAGGATTGTCCAGCAGGGTACTACTGTCCAGTCGGAACGATCAGCTTCTCTGCTGATCACGTAAAAGAGCAGCTGGATAGCAATGAGCCAGTTAAATGCGGACTCACTCCCGAATCAGCAAATCCAAACACCTTCAACCAGATCATTTTCCAGTTCTCGATTTTTTTGGAAAACCAAGTCGAAAAAGGTGTTTACTGTCCGCAAAAATCAGATTCTCCGAAGAGCTGCCCGACCGGCCAGTGGTCCATGTCAGTTGCTTCAAAGGGTGAAATCTATGTCAATTCAACAATACTTGGAGTTCAAGAATGCAATTTGTGTCCAGAAGGTCGAGCATGCACGCGCGAAGGAACATTCGATCCGATTGATGACTCTATCAGCTGTTCAAATGGATATTACTGCCCGAAAGGTTCTGACAAGTCCAAGCCTGACGGTAAAACTTGCAGCGAGCAAAATATGTGCCCAAGTGGCTCAGTTGATGAAATGCCCTGTCCTCCTGGAACGTATAAGAATTCTGGAAAACAAAGCAAATGTAACTTCTGCAGAAAAGGTCACTATTGCACTGGTAATGAAGCGCTGCTCTGGCGTGAAGCTGACGACTTCTGGGGTAAAGATGAAGGAACGAATAGAACTTGCGCTTATTGTGATTGCGTCGAGGGCCATTACTGTCCCGGAAATTCAACTGCTCCCCAACCGTGTCCAATCGGCACATACGGCCGAGACGGATCCAAAACATACAGCAAAGTTGAAGACTGCAACGCGTGCGACGGTGGACACTACTGCGACACTGAAGGCCTTCTGCAAAGTGAAATGGACGGGCTCATATGCGAGGCTGGCTACGTCTGCGCTTCCGGATCATTCAGCGCTACACCGACTGGCAAAGTAGAACTTGGAAGCGACGGAAAATGGACTGGAAACGGAAAATGCCCGCTTGGCTATTTCTGTGAAAAAGGATCAAAAGAACCGTCTCCGTGTCCAAAGGGAATGATCGGAATCGAAACAGGCGCAACAGCGGAAGATCCAGACTCAAGTCTTACAATCGAATTCAACAAGACATGTATTTTCTGTCCGCCTGGGCTATACTGCCCGAACGAAGCGATGAAAACGGCAGAAATTGTCGGATCAGATGAGTGCGACGAGTTACAAGATGATTCAAACTGCCCGATTGAGTGCCCCGAAGGCTTTTTTTGCGAAGCTGGATCAGAATCTGGAACGATTCCGTGCGGTCTTGGAAAATACTGTCCAAAAGGAACTCCCGTGGAGATCTCTTGCCCGATGGGGACGTACAACGACATAGGCGGTCTATCAGAATGCATCCCTTGTGAGCCAGGCTATTACTGCCCTCTTGGAATTTTCGGTGGAACAATCAACCCGCAAATTTGTCCGATCGGAACTTATTGCCCGAACAACAACACAATCGTGCCTCTCAGCTGCCCGCAAGGAACTTACAATCCTGTTTCAGAAGTCGGAAGCGAACCAATTTCTATTGATGCTTGTCTACCATGTCCAGAAGGAAAATTCTGTCCCGAGCCTGGAATGGGCGGCTTCGGCAGCAACGGAACATATGACTGCGATCCCGGCTTCTACTGTGAGAGTGGCGCAAGAGAGCGAGATCCTGATACACCTGAGAACGGGCCATGTCCAGCTGGAAAGTATTGTCCGAACACTGATGGTATTTACCGACCACTGGATTGTCCGATTGGTACTTACAATCCGTCAACTCACGCTCGAGATCAAACAACAGGTTGTCTGCCTTGCAAAGGCGGATACGTTTGCGATCAATCCGGACTTGTTACGCCAACAACTCCCTGTCCTCCAGGGTTGTACTGCCCAAGCGATAAATACACAGTAGCTGGAAGCGTCTGCCCAAAACATCATATGTGTCCAGAAGGAACTGCTGATCCCATCCCATGTCCTCTTGGATTCTACCAGAATTCAAAGGGCTCAGACAGCTGTATTCCTTGCTCTGCTGGAGAATATTGCCAGCCAAAACCAGCTGACCCGCTTTCTGGAGATCCGATTGATATCGCCATCGAAATTTGCCCAGCTCAGTACTACTGTCCTCCAGAAACGGCCTACCCGATCAAATGTCCGTCTGGAACATACACTTTGAGCGACGAAACGGGACGAACACAATTGAGCGACTGCCGACCTTGCCCTTATGGTAAATACTGCCGAGATGGATCAATTCAAGGCCCTTGCATGTACGGATTTCTTTGTTACAGTGGAGCAAACGCGCCGAATCCAAAATATGGCGAAAATATCGAAATTGATGTATCGTACAACTCCACGACTGGACTCATTGAGTTTAACCCAGTCGACACTTCAACGAACGATCCTTTCAACTGCACTTCCGGTGACGTCTGCGCTGGACCATGCCCGCCCGGCTATTACTGCTATCCAAACGGGGTCACTTCCACAATCGAGCCTTGCGCAAATAACACGTACCGAGAACATCAGGGTGGCATGTCGCCTTATCAATGCTCGACCTGCCCTGCTGGGCTTTTCTGCGAGCAAGGAGCGACTGAAGCAGTTCCATGTCCGCCAGGCCATTACTGCCCTGCCTGGTACAATACTCCAGAAGAAGCGAAAATTTACGGAGAGCAAATTCGCGTCTTTTTAGGCGAGAATGTTCTCATTCATCCCGCTCCAGGTCCGCAGCTCTGCCCAATTTACACCTTCAGAAACGAGTCTGGAGGCCGAAGCATCGACGATTGCCAATTCTGTGATCCCGGATATTTCTGCGATCAGGAAGGCGTTGTGAATCAGGAAGACTTCCCGTGCAAACCAGGTTACTATTGCTCTGGACAGGGTCTGCCTCCGCGAAAATGTCCAGCAGGAAGAATGTCGCCTGAAAATCACCTGGCTGTAAGCTCCTACGATTGCTTGCCGTGTTCTCCTGGACGATACTGCCCAGAGCCGATTGGAAAACTCGTCAACATTGACGGAATCGTTTGTCCTTTGGGATACGAGTGTCCCGGCGGAACTCGAATTGCGATGAAATGCCGTGCTGGCTTTGTCTGCAATCAAGAAGGAATGTCCAGCGGAGAAGTTTGTCCCGAAGGATATTTTTGTCCTGAAGGAACGAAAGCAATTTCCGTCGATCTCAAATGCGAGTTCCCCTTTTTCTGTCCAAAAGGCTCTTCCACGCCGCAACCGTGCGATCTCGGATTCGGTCCGAAAGCGCAATCTTCGCATGTTGATAATCTCCGGACTTCGAAGAACGACTCTTGCAGCATTTGTTCACCAGGAAGCTATCGAAATACCTACGACGCTGAGGCTTGCTCTCCCTGTGAGCCGGGCTATTTCTGCCCCGAGGGAACTGGCGACTACACTGAGAACCAGTGTGATCCTGGGCACGAGTGCCCGCGTGGAAATACGGCTGGTCAAATGATCCCGTGCAAGCCTGGAACATACGCTTTTGGGCCTGGCAACGAGTTCTGCTCGAGATGCAAACCGAACACCTATGCAAGCAGCGAAAAAGCCATCTCCTGCAAAAACTGCGGAACAGCTTCGTACTCACCAGAGGGCGCTGGAACGTGCACTTGCCACTCCGAAACTCGCGTCTTTCAAGAAACGGACTCGACTTGTATCTGCCGGCCACAGTACTTCTACAGTAACGACGGCGATACTGACAGCTCCGAATTCGATTCAGACGGCGATTGCGATCTAATCAAAGCTCCAAGATGCGATCAGTTGAGCTCGAAGGACCAATCTTGCATTGAATGTCCTGAAAATAAAATTTTCTCACAAAGCTACGGACTTTGCATGACAGAAGATCAATCCATCGACATTTCTGAGAACTGCTGCGATCAAATAAGACTCGAAGTGCAATCTGATGGAAAAGTCGCTGCAGTTAATTCTGCAAATGAAATTCTTGAGAGCGAGTTTAAAGCTTTCGGCATTGACGAAGTCGTCGAAAAACTTGGTAACAGCTTCAACGTTGAGTTTACCGTCTTTGATGGAAAAATAACTGGAACTCGAGAACTGCTTTCAACAAGGAAACGAAGACAAGCAAGTAACTCAACCGCCTATATCGAGAACCCGTTGATCTGCATTCCACCACGCACAGCAGTCGTCTTCGAAAACAACATCGACAACAACGACCGCGTCAATAGCGACTACCCCGTTTACGTCAAGGACAGCACACTTAACTCTGATTCAGAATTCGACTATGGCGAGTTCCGTATTCTTCGCTACTACGTCACTAAAACGTCATCCAACAATGTCGATAATTTCATCTACGCTTTTATCGAAGAAGGCACTTTTACGTTTTCAAACGCTCAGAACAGCGACGCGACTCTTTTGATCGTCGTTTCGGTCAATTGTTCCGGTTCTTCGATCCAGTACATTTCCGACGAGACGCTTCGAATGGCTGGCGTTGTTTCAACCGAACCTGTAATGGAGCCAAACTGGCCGCTAATCATCGGTCTAACGAGCAGTTTCGCGATCCTGATCATCATTGGCGTCCTGATCTTCCTGATCATCGATCCTTACGGATGGGAAGTCTTCTCGACCAAACGATTCAAGCCAAAATTCAAAGATTTAGCCGAGCCACCGTTGCCCAACAAGATTGAAAAACTTGATCCAGACGACGAATCGCGCCGTGCACTTCTTCTTTATCACCGTAATTCCTCCGAACTTGAAGATTTCAGCGTCAAGAACTTTATCGACAAACTGAAAGATCAGCGATACTATCTCGATGAGCAGATTTCAGCATCAAAGACGAAATTAAAATAATTCCGAACGCGCGTGAACGAAGAAACAAAACGCCTTTCAGACGAAGTTTCAAAAATGAATCTCGATTCAATTCGAATCAACAAATCCGGAATTGCTGAAGGTGGCCAAAACGTACTTGAAGTCAATCACGCGACCAGCTTGCGTTATTCAGATGACCTGCAAGTGGAAGAAGATGCACTTTTCGTGACGATGCAAGAAGTGCTAAATAAGCTGCACGGCGGCCGATTGTTGATTTCAGACGAAACCCTGGAGGATGCAAAGAGGCTCTACCGCGAGCGAAAACGCGCTCAAAAAGACTTTATTGAAATTCCAGAAAAGACGGATACGGCGGATCTAGGAAATGCTGTAGAACTCAACCAAGAAGATATTCGATCAGCTCTTGCGGAAAATTCAAAAGAACGAGAAAAAACAAATACGTATGGCATGACAGCGGAAGAAGCAGAAGAGTATTGGCGAAACGTCGCGGAAGAGAACAACCAGGCGGATTTGAAATATCTCGACGAAAGAGAACGGCAGAAATGGCGATTACAACAGCGATTGAAGCGACGAGTCGACCCGAGATACAAAGACGAAGTCCTCGTCCAGCAGATGATCAAAACTGAGCTCGACGAAAACAATCTCGACAAAGAAGACGCCGCCGAACGACTCTCAAACGAAAAATTGCTCAACGATAAGTTGGAATCCGATAACATCGAATTCTTAAAAGACGAACTCGCCGGCCAAGCTGGCGGAGAAAGCGTCGTCGCAGCGATGATCAATGTTAAATTCGCCGAAATTGACGAAAAACAGTCCGAAGCGGAAGAAGACTTGAAACGGCAGTATCGCAAGAGAAAGGAAAAGCAGCGAAAAGAACTGGAAGAAATGCACAAAGCAGAATTGCAAGAACTTTCTGAAGGAACAATTGACCTTTCTGAAGTGCTCGCGCGGCATGAAATGGAGAAAGAAGCGATCGATTTGAAACTGGACGCGGAAATGGAGCAAGACATGTTGGCGATTATGCATAGCGCGGAAGAAGACCGCGAAATGGTTTTCGAAGAAGAACTGCGAAAACAAGCGAACGGAACGCTGCCGCCAGCAGTCGCGATTGAGCTGATGAAAAAGTACAGAGCGCATATGGACAAGACCTCCACGCAGCGATCCAACGCGCGTGATCAATTTGAAATTAAACTCGCCGAGCGAAGACGAGCAAAACGCGCGGAACGAGACGGAAAAATCATCGGCGACACGATCGACAAATATAACAGCCGCCAATCGCTGATTAAAGACATCGACAGACCTTCGTACGGCGAGTTCTTATCCGATTCGGAACTTGAAGAGCAGCTCGCAGAGGCGAAGAAGCGCGACCAAAACTTGGCGTCTTCGGTGCAAGCTCAAGCCAATCAAAAGTACTTGGCCGAGCTGGCTGAAGCTGAAAAAGAAATGGAAAAATTCGACAAGGAGTTTTTTGAAGAAATGGACAATATCGAAGCGGACTTTGAGCAACGTAAACTCGAGCTCTTGAAAACTGTTGATCCTGACGAAGCTGACAGGCTATTTGCGGAGTTGAGCGCCGATATGGCGGTTTCGGAGGAAAAGGCAAGGCAGCACTTGCTTCTTCAAAGGTAGAATAAATTGAATAATTATGTTTTATTGTTGAATTAAGAGCGCGCCTCGTCGCGAAACTTAAAAAGCGGCAGCAAGAAAAAATGGCAGCGGCCGCCGACGAGGCAGCGAAGAAGATCAAAGAGCAAGAAGACGCCAACAAAGTCGATTTGAAAAACAAGCGGAAGGAAAACACGCAGCGCGCAGAAATCAACCTTATCAAGTCGCAAATAAATCAGAGCGAGAAGCCGGAACCGCTCAAGATCGTGAAATCGGTGCTCGACGCGCGGCACAAAAAGGAACTCGCCGATTTGGAGGACAAGTTTGGTCAAGAACGCGAAGAGCTTTTGCTCAACTGCGATCCGAATGAGCGAATTAAAGTTCTTTCAGATTGGGAGTACAGAATGAACAAAGGAATGGATTCGAAAAAATAAGCGGAAACCGTAATTTTGAAACAATGTTGATCTTTTTATAATTGAATCACTTTTTGTATGCGGAAAAGTCAAAATTTTCAAGATTGAAGGTATATTTTCGATTCTACAAAAGCCATCGTCGAACTTCGTCAACAACACTACAACGAGTTAATCGACTATCTCGACCAAGTTAGTCCCAAAACGGCCGAATCCGTTCGCGCAAACAACGAAGCAAATGCTGAAAAGATGAAAGAGCTCGAAAAAGCGCAACGCGAGCTTGAAGATCAACTTTCCTCGGAACGCGCTAAATGGGAAGCTGAACAAAATGCGATCATCGAGGCAAAATTGCGTCAAGCTGAAGAAGAGTTTGAAGCGGAAATGCGCGCCGAACTCGCGAAACTTGAAGAAAGCGAATCTGACGAGCTGCAAAAGTTCAACGAGGAAATGCAGGCGGCGCTTGAAGCGGCAAAAGCAGCTGGCTCGTCGCCGGAAGAAGTCGAAAAAATGATGCAAGATTGGGAAGAAAAGCAAAACAAGCTTGTTCTTGCAAAGGGAGCAGCTCATCTCGGACAGAAAAGAGCTGTGCAGGATAAGATCGAAAAGATCAAGCAAGAGCGGCTGCAGAAAGAAAAGACGAAGCTGGAAGAGCACAAACAGATTGAAGAAGCGAAACTGGCGACGGAAGAAACTCTGAAGCAGGCGGAGAATCTTGAAAAAATGGAGAAGATCGTCACTGACGGAGAACAAGCGACTGTCAAAGCTGCTGAAGCTTCCGAAATCGCGCCAGAAGAGAATAAAATCGATGAATTGTCGGAAGAAGATTTCGAAAATATTTTGAAATCGAGTGATCTTTACAAAGTCGTCCGAAGTCTTAAGCAGTCGACTTACTCGTCGCCGACGACGCTTTACACTTTCAACTCGTCAAGCAGCGTCGGAAACGAGCTCGAAACAATCTCGCAATCGAAACTGGCGCGCAACGAACGCGTCGTCTTCAAATTCTGCCAGTACATTCTCGGCCTGATCGTCAACGTCGCTGGCTACCGGCCCGTCACGCTGCTTGCAGCCTCGAAGATTCCTTCGAACCCGGAACTGGAAAAGAACGGCTTCAAGGGGTGGTTTTCGTACGATTCCACGAATCGCTTCCTGTTTATTACAAAAGAAAAGCTTCAAGAGCAAAATCCGGGACATCTGTACGTTTTGATGGCGCATTGCATGGCGCACATCCGAACAGGCGATCTGACAAACGATCTCAATCCGCAATTCCGAAACGAGTTTTACCAGCTTCTGGCGAAAATCTCAACGCACATTTTCGAAATTCAAACGACTCCCGAAATGCAGCTGCCGGTCGAATTTTCGTGCAAATCGAAAGAAAACGTCGAATACACACCCGCTGAAATCAAGGTCATTTTCGACAGAAAAGAAAAACTCGATCTCGAAGCACTTTCTGCCGAGTTGGGTGAAATCAACGAGGAACTGGCAGCTTTGCGGCGAAACGGAACGCCGGAAAGCAAAACTCGCGCTCTTGAAAAACGCCAAGCCCAATTGCAAAAGCAAATTGAGGGAATTTCCGACTCTCTTGCTATTGAATATTAACAATTTTACATGCCAAACTGAAAACTGTTCTGTAAATATATTATTTCAAACTTCAAGATTTGAGAAATTTGATGCGTGGATTTCCAAAAGAAGATCCGATCTCAGAAACTCTTTAATAAGCACATTTTATTTTTGTAAAAAGCCAAAAAAGAAAACGCCACAAGGCCCTTTATTTAATCGCTGACACAGTAGCCAGTGCAGTAAACAAATCCGCGGGAGCCGTAGAGATGTCCTCCGTAAGCGTAGTAGGCGATGTCGGATTGAATTCGTCTGCGATCGGCCCTTCCTGTACTTTATAAGAAAAGAACACGAAGTTCTTTTCGCTGGTCGTTTTGTAAAACCATGAAATATACTCAATTCATAAATATATTTGCGCTGTTCGTCATAGCTCGCTGAACTCAGCCCGCCCAATTATGCTCTCAATTTACTTTCTTCTCTTTCTTTCTTTTCTAAAGCCGCGACATTCTTCTCCTCCTGAAAGCTCCTGTGTTGTAAAGATGAGCCATTGATTT
>JAOXNJ010236951.1:0-15647 GCA_028566655.1 Metis holothuriae | reverse complement strand
CAGCATTAAAAAGATAGGTATCTTTTTCGTCGTCATAATTAAATAATTTTTTGTTTGTTTCATGAGACTCTAAATAAAGTCTATTTAGATAAAATATTGGTTCACGTTCGCTTACAGATCCAACAGCTGATTGAAGTAACTCTTGAGCACCACTGGATTGTCCGTCGATTTGGGATGCTTGCGATCCAAGAAATACATACCATCCACAGTTGCAGCATTCGGATACGGCATTTGGGAAGCAACTTCGACTTCGTCTGTCAAAGGCTTCACGTCAGCATCGCGCAACAGACCGAGTAGTCTATTCACGGCATACAGGTGATTGACCTGATCCCAATCCACATTACTAAAGCTGGAAGGCTTTACAGTTGGATAGTCAGGGAACTTGTCCTCAAAGTAGGTTCTGATGTTTTCTTTTTCAGCTTCCAGCGTCAACATTGCCTCTTCAACAGACTGAGCCGATGCTTCGGGAGCACCTATCAGAAAGGCCAAAGAAAACAACATAAAACCCAAGAAGCCAGAAAACGCTCTCGTTACGTTCGTCATCATGAGATTACGGTTTTGATAATTAAATAGTTTATTAATGTTCGTCAATTCCTTCGTTCGTCCGTCCATGCTTTCCCGTTCGTCACAACGTACTCACACGAACCATATGACAGACCATCGCCTTGTCATATTCCGACAAAGTTACAAGTAATTCGTCTCTCTCTCTTGCAACTATCGGGTATATTTCATATTAGAAAAAAGGCTAATATCTGCTTTTCTCTAATGTATCCGTCTAATGCACTAAAATCATGCCAATTTGATTTTGCGCGCATCCATACACCACTATTCCTCATTTCCTAGCGTCAATCCCAGCGTAAATTCATGACCTCCAGTATTGAAATCTTGGAAATCCATAAAGCTAGCGTCATAGCTATATGCAAATTGGAAATTATCGATCCTCGTACCAGCCAAAAAACCAAGTCTATTTCCAGCACCAAAGCTATAGGATAATCCACCAAGTAACTTCTCGTCCAGAAAAGTTAATAGCATGTTCACATCTACAGCAAAATCTTGATACCTCAAGTTCTTGAGTACCAGACTAGGCTTGAGGTGAAAGTCCCCTTCCGCCACATGATGGTCATAACCAAAGTAGAAAAAATAATGATCAAAAATCTCACTCATAGGGTCTTCAACACTCTCAATATTCACCTCATTGATTCTCGCTCTCAACACACTTGGAAGGACAACTCCAAAGTTAACCTCGTCCTTGTACTCTCCATGAAACCCTAGACTTACGTCAAAAAACTGAAGATTGTCCGCTGCCGCCTGTACCCAAGGGTCCAAAGCATCTATACGTGGATCAACCAATACCGAGTTATCTAATCCATACTGCTGATATTCTGTGGTCAATCCCAGTCCAAAATCAAAATCATTATTACTAAACAAGTAAGAATATTGCAACTGAATCTTCAGGCGGTTTAAAGCTCCAACATTTTCCCCCACTATCTGTCCACCCAGTCCCACACGCTCACCTACCCTACCAGAATAAGCAAAGGTGTACATCTTAGGAGTACCTGGAAAATTTGACATTCGATTCCTGTAATTAAACAAAATCTTGTGGTCCCCTTCGTATCCAGTATAGGCAGGGTTTATGAGCTCTTGATTCAAGAAATACTGAGTATACAGGCCACGGTCCTGACCTTGAACCTCACTATACCACAATACAGTCATAAAAAGGCCCAAAGCCGTAAGTAATATATTTTTCATCAGGTGATTTTTCTAGTCTAAGTTTTGCAATACAGTGACGTACCCCGTGTACACTTGTTCCAATCCGAAGGTATTCGTAACTGTCAATACCCAGTAATATACGTTGTCATCAAGACCGCTAATGGCAGATCCACTCGGCCAGTCGTTGAGATAATTATCTACCGTATAGATTCTCTCTCCCGCATTGTCAAATACCTGCAGTGCCGCATTCTGACTGGCTATACAACTTATTCTCAGAAAATCATTGAGACCATCGCCATTGGGTGATATGACCTCCGTGGAGGTAAAGCACGCCCCACCATCGATACAAATAGGTGGAACATTGGCTGCAGGAACGTCCAATTGACAGCCGTTGGCATCTCTCACCGATAAGCTCACTTGAGTCCCTGCTAGTTGCCCTCCAAATGTATTGTCGGAACCAAAATTTTGACCATTCCATGAATATGAATAAGGAGAAGCTCCACCAGATACCACAGCCACAAAAGCTCCGTCATTGGTCTGCTCATCTTGAGCACACTGATTATTGAAATTCACAATAATAGGCGTAGGCTCTGTGATATTGATAACAGTTTCAACCATAGCCCCATCTGCAGACGTTACCGTCAGCCCGTAAGCCCCAGCAGGCAATCCACTCAGGCTAGACCCCATGAGATTGGGGTTGGACCACTCATAGGTATATGGAGCCACGCCATTCACTGGCGTCACATCTATGGTACCATCAGAGGATTCGTTGCAGGATACACCAAATCCGCTGTAATCCGACGTCACTATATTGAGCTCCAGGCTACCATCCCCACCCAAGCAGTAAGGACCAAAGAGCGCCTGACATCCCTGAGCATCCGTGACTCTGAGATTATAACAGCCCATACCGATTCCATTAAGATCTTCCGCTGTTGATCCATTGTCCCACATATAAGTAAAAGGAGCGTTGGACCCGGATACGGTAATGTCAATGGCGCCATCCATCTGACCAGGAGTAGGCTCCGAGATATTGACATCCGTCAACATGGCATCGGACTGCTGGATGATCTCATACGAGTTCGTCACCTGTGCCCCACTGGCATTCTGAATAGTGACTTCATATATCCCTGCCCCTAGATTAAACAGATCTTCTTGAGCACTGAAGAAAGCCCCATTTAGAGTCCACGCAATGCTAGTAGGCGTCCCACATATCTCTAGTTGTATAGACCCAGTCTGTCCGCCACCGCAGTCATCTGCAGTGACACTCGTCATATCAGATATACCGAATTCTTGCTCTATGGCAAAAGGACCACAACTCTCAGTCATATTGGTCTGATTATCCGTGACCATAAGTGTATAACTACCTATGGGAGCTCCAATAAGATCCTCTGTCATGGTATTGTCGGACCAGAGATAGGAATAGTCTCCAGATCCCCCAAAAACAGAAACAAAAATGCTCCCCATGTCATCTCCATCACACTCTGCATCTATGATCATATCTTCACTACAACCAAAAGCACAATTCACAGAAACAGAACCTGGCTCTGCAATGCAAGGAACGGGATCACTATTTCCTGAGACACACTCTAGCTCGAGGGTTTCACCAAAATTCACATCAGACGATTGCCCATTGTCTCCGATCACTTCAAATTGAATACAGAAAAGTGTATCACCATCGGGAAAAGAAATTCCCTGAGAAGACTGACTCAACCAGATGGCGTGAATAGATCCATTGGCAATAGTAGGAGGAACGGTAATATCCGTCAGACTCAGACCATCCAATACATTGGATGGAAGTATAATATCACTATACATGAGCATGGAAGGATCGTAATTGACCGAAAGTTGAAGACTTGCAATATCTTCAAAGTTCTCCATGGTAATCGGCATCTTGACCAGCGCACCCGGGCATGCATTGGAAATATCAGGCAGTGAAAACGTCAATACATCTGTGGAGTTAACCACTTGCACCTCTCCAGCGATCAAATTCGGCATCAACACCTGACCTGAGGCGTTACTGATTTCAATTAAAGGAGTATTGGAAAACCCAAGTGGAGACACATCTCCTACCTCTCCAATGATATCAAAGCAGAGTGAGAAAACGGTACTCCCATCTGGCAGCGTTTCACCATTAGCCTGAGGATCTGCCCATACCAAAGTCAAAGTCCCCGTACCTTGATTTACACCTATGTTTCCATTTGACAATGCTGTGATTCCTATGTCATCTAGACCTACATACTCAAGCACCTGAGGATCAAAAGTCATTCCGAATTGCATGGAATTAATGTCATCGAAATTAGTACAGATCATGGGCACGCATACTTGCGACCCAGGCTCTCCAAGGACTTCTCCTAGATCCAAGACCAGGTCACCTCCGCCTCCGCCACAGTCATCACCCGGGATCTCCACAGTACCATTATCTACATTGGCACCCACATCCGTCACAGAGCCATCGAGAATCTCTATACTCAGAGGATCGTCAGTCAAGGCTATATCTGTACTTGAGCATTCTGCACCCACAACCGTATATCGGATGGTAAAGAGCACCGTATTATCATTCAAAGTCAAAGGGTCCGAGTCTGGTTCTTCCCAAGACAAGGTAAACCTTCCTTTGTCCACAAAAGGATTGACAGACGTTCCAATACTCGCTATCGTAGGAGCACCCTCTACGGTACTGAAATTGATCAATGTATCAAGCTCCAAAACCATGGAATCCCACCCTACGCTAAATTGCATAGTCAAGATATTCTCAAAGTCAGAGACCGTGAGATCGACTTCTATAGTCTGGCCAGGGTTGGCTGATCCTGATTCAAAAGAAAAGGTTGGAGCCTGGGCCGAAACAGAAAAAGCAAACAAGCTTAGCACTGCAACCCAGAAGGATAGGTAGGTTCTCGTCATTACAATAATTTTTACTACGTTAGTTCAGGACTAACAACAAAGATATACATAGATGGCCTTTCGAGCACCATACATATAAAAATTAACACTATGTATATCGAGAATGTCCTCTTGTGTCTGTGAGAAACAAGAATCGTTCCCTTTTTGCGTCAGCTATGAATATTGTGCTCGTAGGCAAACTTGACCATGCCTGCCATCGTCCGCACTTCGAGTTTCTTCATTATATTCTTTTTGTGTACGCTGACCGTTTCTTGGGAGATAAACAGTTCTTTTGATATTTCTTTGAGGTCTTTGGCTTGAGCCAAAAGAGAGAGTATCTCTACTTCTCTAGGAGTAAGGCTTTTTAGATCGCTGTAGGCATCTTTAATACCATTGACATCTCTTCGTTTTTTATCCTTCGGAAAGATAGCCAAGCCTTCTGGCATGTATACTTCACCGTTGAGGACGACATCAATAGCACCCAACAACTGCTCCCATCCTTGAGACTTAAAAAACATTCCATCCACCCCACATTGGTAGGCTTTCTTGATAAGCTTTTGTTCCTTATAGTGCGTTACTACAAGTACACGGAGATCTGGAAAATGGGCTTTGATATCAGGGAGAATACTCATACCATCTTTTCGGGGCATGTTGAGATCGAGCAACAACAACTCTACGTCGTGATTCTCCAAGCTTTCGATCACCTCGTCACCATCTAGACATCGACTTACTACCTCATGCTTCCCATCTGATGCGAACAACAACTCCAAGCCGTCAGTAAACAGCCGATGGTCATCTGCTAATAGTAATCTTGCCATAGGGTCCTATTGAAGTCAAAAACGTCAAATATCTACTTTTTTGACCAAAAATACTGTGAGGGTTACCTAGTTTTTGAGTAGGGTGATGGAGGACCCGGCCTCACCTCGACGCAAAGTCAATAGGTACAATCCTGCCTTCGCATCTGATGGTATCTGGAGATCGATAACTTCCGTCCCTTGTTCAAAATCTCGCTCTTCTCGGAAAACGATGCGTCCAAGCGGGTCATATATGGTTACACTTCCGCTTCCAGATATTTCGTGATAGGTCGTCAATGAAAAATCTCCATAACTGGGATTAGGAAAAGCCAGGAGATTCAAGTCTTCTTCCAACATTGGCGTCCCAGGAGTACTTCCATTTTCAAAATCTCTGGCCACAAAAACATTCTCTGGAATATGCACTATGCCCGTATTTCTACTCAATACATCTCCCATAGTCATAGCAGAGATAGTCGACTTCTCATCGTCCGTGAGCACGTCATCATTCTCGTAATAAAACCTATCTCCATCTCGCAGGTTTTCAAACTGAAGTTTCAAGATGGCGTGTAGAGTCGGGCCTACCATACTACCATCCAAGTGATCTTCGGAGAGCAATCCCGCCCACAGATCAATGTTGTTGACATTCTCGAATAGCTCTTCCAAGGTATTTCGCACAGTGCTATCGGAACAAATCTGACCAAAATCCGTGTATGGCGGTAATCCAAGATAATAGCGAATGGTGTTGAAGTCTGCGATTCCTCGTTCTCGACCTCGCTGAATATTGATGGAGGCTAGATCAAGCCCACCCATTGCTGGGTCTGGCTCAAAAAACAGAAAATTTCGGACATCATCGACTACCTTGTTGTCCATGTTTTGTTGCATTTGCAGAAACATACCCCTATACAGTGGATCCAAACTCCCAGATTCCAATATCAACCGTGGGTTGAAAAACAAATCCCTCAACAACAATGGCTCTGCATCAATTGATTCTCCATTCGCGTCTATTCGAGGGATCTCACTATTGAGCAAAGTATGTCCCATCCGGAAGGCCGCAGCAGAAAACTCGTTGAAAAGCGTCGGGTTGACAAATGGATCGTATCCTGCATAAGCCTCTAACTCGACCCCAAGCGTAGGCAACCACTCGTTATAAGTAATACTCTGAATGACTCCAGCCACCCATGCTCTGGCCTGTTGGTAGAGTTGTTCATCCGTGTACTCTGGATATTGAAGCTTCAGCTCGTCGCATCGGGTATTGTGCTCTCTGACAAACAGAGTATGCAAAGAGGCCAAAACGATATTCTCATTAGCTCTGACATCACCAGCAACGAATAACTTTTCATTGAGGCCAGTTTCATCTCCCATCGATGGTGCGTCAGGATCAATAGGAGATCCAAATTCGCCATCTACAGTGTTCCAAGGCAACAAGTTGCCTTGACTGACCTTGAGCTTTCCATCTTCAAAACTCCGCAGCCATGTCGCCATGTGCTGATCCGAACCATAAACCGCACTACCATCAATGAAAGAGGAGATTACATTGGCATGCTGTCTAGGATTCTGGGGCGAAGTACCCGACCCTTGTGAAACTCGAGAGCGCAACATGGGTATACGTGCCAGACCGAGACTATCCGGATCAAATATTGGGTCACCAACAGGGATCTGCATAGACATGGACTGTGATATATCATCCAACACGAATGAAAAATCATGATCCAAAAACTGACCAAACGCCCACACATAATCGCTCAATCCTTTGTGATCAAAAACACTGTCTTCTTGAGAAAAAAGAGCATTGCTCACCACACGGGGATGAGGCCTGTTGATCCCCCCTGGAATACCACTGCTACCAAAAGCATAGTCAGCCGGAGCAATACGGGGCATCTCAGCACCTACTGCACCCCAGGCAGAATTGGCAAAATTGTTCTGTGAACCATCGATGGTACGATATTCTTGGCTTTTGGCCGCGACCAAAAACAAGCTCGCCAGTAGTATGAGACATATGTTCCTTTTCATAACGACAAATAAGTTTTGCCAGCGTACAAAGATACGGCATATTGCCAAAAAGGTTCAAAAAAGTAAGAGCAAAAAACTCGACTCTGGTGTAAATCAAAGCTTAAGAAATCGTGTCTGATACGAATCGAATCCACTCGAAATGCGAATCAGGTAGACTCCCGGTGAATATCGCGACACATCCAGTTGCTGTTCCTCGTGTAAAAAATGGACGGGCATCTCTTGACCAGTAGTATTTCTCACCTCCACAGATATTGGCTCTCTAGCTCGCTCGAGATCCAAATAGAGAATCTCTGTCACAGGATTGGGATAGGCCCAGTTCGATAGCAAATGACTACACATTTCCACATATCGTAGTTCACTTAACTCACCATCAACATAAGCCTGTACTAACCACAAGCCAAAATGAGCATGCCCCAAGTCTATGACCGGCACATGACCTTCAAAGCCTGTGTGTCCAGCATCTTTCAAAGTCAACACATGGCTTGGTTGATCAAGTGAGTGACCCAACCATAACCATTTTACACTATCAACCAGACTCGGCATCTCAAGATCAACAATAAGAGATACCTTTCCGTCTTCCTTACATACACTGGCGCCAACAATTCCGGCTTTCGCCAGAAGGGGATCACTTTCTACAATTATAAGGATAGTATCGGTAGGAGTGTTGTATTCGACCTGCCTTATCCCAGAGGGCCAATCGAGGACGATAGAATCTATGGTCCCACTGGGACCCAGACCAAAATGCAAATATGGAGCATCTCCAGCCCCCAATGAAGACCCAGATCGCGATTCCGCATATTGTATGTACGGTACACCTGCATCATCGACGCAGTGCAACTCAACGATAGTACCTACTCCATCCCTGTTGCTTACCGTGCCTTCTAGATCTATTTGGATCCAGTTGTAGTCATTGCCAACTACATTTTCTTTGAAGTGACACATCCCATCGTAGTTGATTACCACCATATCTATGTCGCCGTCCATATTGTAATCCGCTATCGCTGATGTACGACCGCGCGTGTCGTCATCAAAACCACTAGAAGCAGATAAATCTGTGAAGGTTTCTCCAGTTGTTCCATTGTTCCGGTAGTAAAAACTGGGCTGAATCGGGTCATTATTCCCTTGATTGCCGATCTGATAATAACCGAGTATCACAGCCAGATCCAACCAACTGTCGTTATCAAAATCAGCCAGATGAATGCCCCAGCTATAATGCCCCAAGGGTTGGCCATTTATTCCCGCAACCTGGGATACATCCGAGAATGATGAGCCATTGTTTTTCCATAGTTTGACTGGGCCTATATTGGTATGTGCAAAATCAAAATAACCATTGCGATCAATATCTCCCACAGTTACACCCATGGCATTGTTACAATCTCGAATACCAAGTGCCGACTGCACGGTATCGAATGACCATGTCGTCCAATCTGAACCTCCATTATTCTCATAGGCAACCATCCGCGTAGGCCAAGATAATGTGCAGTCATTGGTCACTATAAGATCAAGATCATCATCACGATCGAAATCTGTCCATGTCCCGATGAAAGAACTCCCCCACAACAGATCAAAATCCTCAAGCAAAAAAGACGCGTCCTCAAAATACTGACCTTGATGATTGTGCAGCAAAATATCATTCGTGTCTCCTTCAATAACATCCCCATTGTAATCCGCTGGTAGGTGACATGCAATATACAAATCCAAAAAGCCATCATTATCAAAATCCCCCCAGCTTATTGAATTTGCTCGTGTGTTTCCTGTTACATGATTTGTACCTGAGCCCAAAACTACTGATGAACGATCCTCAAAATGGGACCCTCCTTGGTTAACGAGAAATATGTCCTCTCGAGCTGTACTAATGTATAAATCAGGATCCCCATCGTTATCAAAATCTCCAGCGGAAGCTCCACCACAATCGTCCACCACACCAGTACTTACACAACCCTGACAAAGTGGATGCGCATCCAAGGAATTGGTAATATCTACAAAAGAATAGCCAGACTGGCTCTGCACATTTTCATAAAAACGATTCCCACCCACGCGAGAGGTCAAATAAAGATCCATATCCCCATCCATGTCAAAATCCAACCAGACTGCACCAGTACCCCAAGGCACGCCTTCTATGTCTCCTACATCATGCACGAAATTGACACCAGAGCCACCCGAATTCTCAACAAAAATCTGAGTGAAACCATCGAAAAGAAACAAAGTACTGAATACAATAATCAAAAAAAACTTCACGACTTGATCAACTTTACCACATTAAATATCGATGGGTTGTAAACTTCTAGAAAGTAAACTCCTGCTGGCATATCGATACCCATTAAACTATCAAATCTACCGCATTGACTCTCAATCACCCCACTAGCCCAGACTGCTCCAGAACTCCCTCTTAGCCGATATTGCATAAGCCCTCCGTGAGGTCGTTTATAATAGAGTCCTCCATCATCCCAAATTGTGGGATAGACCTCTAGGCTTTGTTTAGGCTCAAAAAATACTTCAACAACATTTGAAAAAACTCCCCCTTGCCTTATCCTGTAGAAGTTACGACCACTTTTAGGAGAGATATCTTTATACTCACATTTAAAGACTTCGTTACTGAAGTAACGACTCTTCTGTTCAAAATTTTGGCCATCGACACTGTGTTCAACGACATACTCCATTTCAAGGCCGTTGCTGGACCATATTAATACAGCCTGTGATCCTTGCTTGAACCCTGCAAGCTCTATGGATTCACTACTCAAGATTTGCTCTTCTATTACAGTCAAAAACGTATCCACAGGCACGCCCGTCAATACTTGATGCACCCCAGATGGCCAATCCAAAACTATCGAATCGATGACATCTGTTGACCCCAGTCCAAAATGAATGTAAGGTGAATTTCCACCCCCCAACGATCCGCCCGAACGACCCTCTCGGTACTGAATAGACCCATCTGCCGAGTGCAATTGAATTTTGGTCCCTATCCCATCAGTATTACTAATAACTCCCTGTAGATCTATTACTAAATAGTGGTTGCCCGATGTCATATTATTCCTTTTGAGCTGAGCAGTAGCATTGTAGTTAACTATAAATACATCCAAGTCCCCATCATTGTCATAATCACCGACAATACTCGTCCTAGCCCTCGTGACATCATCAAAGTTGGCAGCCATAGATAAGTCGGTAAACTTCTCGCCATTGTCCACCAGCCCGTTGTTCTGGAAGTAGTAATTGGGTTGCTCAATTGGTGCATCTCCAGCTGTTCCCTCAAGACTCAATACTCCCGACACCAATAGGATGTCTTCCCATCCGTCTAGATCCATATCATCTATGTGAATACCCCAACTAAAATGACTTTCAACCTGACCCGAAACTCCAGCAACCTCAGCATCTTCAATAAACTCGCCGCCTATGTTGCGAAATAACCTCATCGATCCAATATTGGAATAAGCAAAATCCATATATCCGTCGCGATTAATATCACCAACCGCTATACCCATTGCACTGGCGCAATACACCACCCCAATCTCTGACATCACAGTGTCAAATTCCCAAGAAGTCCAATTGGACCCCGTAGGACCCTTATTTTCATATACTATTGTGGGCGTGATCCACGCCCCAAAACAATCATTCGTTACAATCAAGTCAAAGTCATCATCATTGTCATAATCTGTCCATCCTGCAGCAAACGAACTACCCCACCTTTGATCAAATGCATCAATTAAAAAACTGGCATCTTCAAATTCAACCCCACCCACATTGCGCAGCAAATAATCCAATGTGTCATACTGACTCACTGGTAAATACTTGGCTGGCACATGATTAGAAAGATACAAGTCCAACCACCCATCTTGATCAAAATCTATCCAACTCACCGTTGTACCTCTCGTCAAGAGAGAGATGTCATTTAACTTGTGCGACACATCTAAGAAAAAACTACCGTTTTGATTCTCATACAGGACATCCCCTTGAGCTGTCGCCAAATAAATATCAGGGTACCCGTCGTTATTGTAATCCGCAACACTTACTCCTGCGCCATCACAAAAAGTACAAGCTAGGTTGACTTGATCAGTCACATCCAAAAATCCTTGTCCCCCCTCGATCAACTGATTTTCATAGAAATGATTATCCTCAGCCCTGTTACTCACATATAGATCCAAGTCTCCATGCTGATCATAATCCAACCAAGCTGCTCCAGTGCCCCACTCATCGTCAGAGTCATCATACAAATGAAAATGATCCATATCCACACCCTCAATACCAGCAACTTCTTCAAACACCTGTGACATTCCAGCTACCGCCCAATGTACGGTAACTATTATCATAATTCCTTTTAAACTTAAACAATTCATCAAATCCAGTTAAAAACAAAGGTACTGATCCTGTTAAATCACCAAGCTTTCGCCAAAAAATCTTTCGCATAATCCAATTCGTCGTTTATCAGTCTTTCATGAACTTATTCCGACATTTGATGGCCATAAGGTCCAAGAACCTCTTAACAAGAGCGTTGCATGTGTTATATTTGCTCCGCTCTGGAAGAGCAGAATGAACTTCTAATCAAAAAATATGAATATACACTCACTCAAATTGATACTGCCAGCATTTCTACTGATGTTCGCAGTCGTAATGCTCGCCCAATCTCCATTTGAACTAATCGATGGCTCTCAAATCTCTTCATTTGCGGAAGCCCCCAAGGAGCACTTATCTGACTACCAGCTATCTAGCCTTGATCATAGCAAACTGGAGTCTCTACTCAGCTTAGCACCCCATGAGAATCATTCTTCTCAGGGGATCAATCCAGTTGTTCTAGAGGTCCCTATGCCTGACGGTAGCTTGGAACCTTTCGAAATCGTCAAATACAACGCTGTGCACCCCAAGCTTCTTGAAAAATATCCGCAACTGCAATCCTACAGAGGTCAGTCTAAATCTGGAAATATGTCGATTCGCTTGACAAATAGCTCCCTTGGTTTCTGGGCGTTTATTAGAGCCGGAGAGGATTTTGTAACTATCCAGCGCATGTATGATGAGCACACTGACGTGTACCAGTCATTCTATCACAACGACCAAAGTCTTCCTTCAGGAGTCCAAGCTCAGGGAATTAAATGTGGTCTCATGGATGAGGATATCGACACGTATACCCCTGCCGACGAGAGCCATATCGAACTCAGAAGTGAAACGTACGACCTCAGAGTCTATCGATTTGCACTTACCAATACACGACAGTGGGCCAATGCATTTGGCAATGGCAATGTATCCGGCACTTTGGCGGCCATGAACAATCTGGTCAATCAAATCAACGAAGTATATGAGCGAGATGCGGCTGTGCGATTCGAGCTCATTGCAGAGAATGATCAACTTATATTCACCAACAGTAATCCCAGCCCATTTACCAACGGCTCCCCCCCCAACCTTACGAGTATGGGATCAACAGTAATCAATGATATCGTCGGAGCCAATGCTTATGACGTTGGCCACGTCTTGGGTACCAATGCTGGTGGACTTGCACAACTGGCATCTGTTTGCGGTGGCAATAAAGGCAATGGTTCTTCCTCTACATTTGGAGCCTATTCTACATTTCGTTTTTTCCACATAGTGTGTCATGAGCTGGGTCATCAACACAGCGCTACACATACATTTAACTATTGCGATCTTGACAACGAAACGCCTGGCACCGCCTATGAGCCTGGTTCAGGTTCGACTATCATGTCCTATGCTGGGGCTAGCGACTGCGAGAATAGATACATCAAGGATTTTTCGGACCCTTATTTTCATGGAAACTCTGTCAATCGGATTATCGATTTCGTAAGAACCCAACAGGGAAACACCTGTGGGACGGACATGTCACATAGCAACACGGCTCCTTCGGTAAGTCTTGATTACACTGATGGTTTCCACGTACCTGCCATGACTCCTTTCATTTTAGATGCCAATGGGCAGGATGCAGAAGGTGATCAGTTGACATATTGCTGGGAACAGTACAACCTTGGACCATTCTCTCAACTCGGCAACCCAATCAATGAAGCGCCATCATTCAGGTCCTTTCCTCCCACCACTGACTCTTTCAGAGTCTTTCCCATGATGGAGCAAGTTTTTTTTGGACCTGAAAACCTCAACGAGGTTCTCCCCGACTACAATCGGAACATGACTTTCCGAGTGACTGTCAGAGACAATAATCCAGAAGCAGGTCTAGTCGATTGGGAAGAAGTAGATTTTTCTATCACCACCAGCTCAGGTCCCTTTGAAGTATTGACACCTACGGCGGATGAGGGAATCCCAGTCAATACCTACTACAGCGTGGAATGGGATGTAGCAGGAACCAATCAGGGGTTGGTCAATTCACAATTTGTAGATATCTACTTGTCAAATGGCGGAGAGAATTTTGATATAGCCCTCGCCAAATCTGTACCCAATAATGGAGAATATCTGGTAGAAATTCCTGCGACAAACAGCGGCTCGGGTAGAGTCATGGTTAGATCGGCAGACAACATTTTCTTCAATGTGAGTGAGATATTCAATATTATGCCAGCTACTGCAGCTGGATTTGATTTTGCTCCTGTGGAATTGGAAACAACAGTCTGTCTCCCAGATCCGAGGAGTTTTGAATTGCGAACTTCTTCTATCCTAGGCTATGATGGTGAATTGAGTATGGAAGTCGTCAGCACTCTCCCAGAAGGTATAACTGCAGAGTTCGAAAATGAATTAACACCAGCAGGTGAAGACAATATCTTACAACTAGACTTCACAGACTTTCAAGAGTCTACTACTTTTGACCTTGTAGTGCGTTGCTATGCACCTGGTATTGATACTGTGGATCGAGTCATCAATATCACGACAGTCGGCAATGATTTTACTGATCTTCAAATCCTAGGACCGATGGATGGCGAGGAAGGAGTGGCGGTGAGCCCACTATTCTCTTGGGATCCATCCCTCAACGCCACCGGCTACACATTTCAGTTGGCGACCAACCCCAGCTTTGATTCAGAAACTATTGTGGAGGAAGCGATGGATTTGGAAACGGCCGAGTATTCGCCTAGCACTATCTTGGAAGAGTCTAGACTGTACTTCTGGAGGTTAATACCTCGAAACAGCTGTGAAAACGGAGTCCCCACAGAGGTCGCGGCTTTCCATACGCTCAATCTTAATTGTCTTCAATTCCAAAGTAGTAATGACCCTCTGAACATATCAGCAAGTGGAACGCCATCGGTAGAGAGCACGATCTCAGTGGGTGATGCAAGCAACATTGTGGATGTCAATGTTCCATCCGTTAATATCACGCATCAGAACATCGGCCAACTGAGAGTGACACTTATCAGCCCCGATGGTCAGGAAATTCGACTTTACAATAGATTATGCCTATTCATTCCTAATCTAAGACGCGGATTTGATGACGAGAGCAGCCTTAATCAGAGCTGTGAATCAACAACTGATGGTGATATCTACCGGCCAAATCAACCCTTAGATGTATTGATAGGACAAGATGCTGGTGGAGATTGGAAAGTACGTGTAGATGATGTAACTCCGGGGGATGGAGGATCTTTCAACTCTTGGGAACTAGAGATTTGTGCCAACATCACTGTAGATCCCCCAACCTTGGTAGAGAATGATACCCTCTTCGTTCCGACTCCATTTACCTCTGAGCCACTTACTTCAGCTAATCTCAACACCAACGACAACAATACTCCCAACGATGAGATTATCTACACTTTGACCACAATTCCAGAGTATGGCAACTTGCGTCTCAATCTAGAAAACCTTAGCATAGGAGCAACATTTTCTCAACAAGACATCAATGATGGCGCCGTGAGCTACGAGCACTTGATCAATGACACCATCATCGATGGTTTCAATTTTGTCATTACAGATGGTGAAGGTGGTTTTGTAGGTAGCAATCGATTGGTGATTTCCACTGGTATGACGGTTTCCACAGATGAGCTTCCACGGAGCGCTCCTCTGGCATTGGTCTATCCCAATCCGACACAGGGCGATGTGTATGTCCGTCCTATAGATAACACGGTCATCACTTCCGTGCAAATCCACAACGCTCAAGGTACTCTCCTCTGGCAGGAAAGTAACTCGATATCCGAGACAACACGAATCCAGCTGCCAGGACTTTCGTCGGGTTTGCATTTTGTCACTCTTTATGCTGGGACCAGACGGCATACGACAAAAATAATCTTGCAGCAATAGTTGAGAATCTGATGAAGTAAACAAAACAGCCTCGTTGCACAGTGCAGCGAGGCTGTTTTGTTTGCACTGCCCTCGCCCCCATTCCCGAGC